>JAACJT020000075.1:3736302-3765076 GCA_009936485.2 Gymnarchus niloticus
ACCTTCGGCTGCCTATCTGCTGAAAGGGGTAGCGCGGGTGTGGGTTGTGGGGGGCAGGGAGGCGGGCGGTGAGGGGTCGGGGCTTGCCAACAAACACTCCATAGAATCCCAGTGTTCCTGTAAAACTGTCCTCTCTCATGAACACGAGTCCTCGCAGTTGGATTTCGACTCGCACTGAAACAAACAGTGGGATAAACGATTTCATCCTTTTATTGTTGGCTCAGATTGCTGAACTACCCTGGATGAAATCATAAATATCATAAAATGCCACTGGGATCTGCAAGTTATTATTGGAGAAAACCTGGCACTGTGTATGTGTATGTTTGTATTTAGCTTTGCACATGTGGTAAAGTGGTAGAATTTAATTGCAAGTGTCTCAGTGTGGGGTTCCGTATGTGGAAATAGACAGGCCGCTTGTGTAATTGTGTGTTGTTGTTTTTTTTTTTAAAACTTAAGCTATTTTGAGCAGTGATGGGACAAATGAGGCTTCAAAACCTGTGGTGGGTGGGAGTATCCCATTCTAATCAAAAAATGTTCGACTATCACCAGCATTGATTTGTAGTTTGGAATACTCCCACCCACCACAGGTTTTGAAACCTCATTTATCCCATCACTAATTTAGAAGAAGGAGAGTGGGAGAGTGAAGTGTGGGTGGGGGAATTAGGAAGAAAAGAGAGATGAAGAAAGAGGGACTCTCTCACTACGTCTGGCAACTCCTTCCCATCCCAAGGAGCCATCTCTGCCAGGCAAGCAGGTCACCGGCTCACCCTGGGCATGACCACACCTTCGGAGGACCAAGAGACCCTGGGACTACTGGGAGGCCCAGGCTGGAACCAGAGATGCCTGCCTGTGGCTCAGTGCCCAGAGTTCAGAGCAGCATTCCACAGTTTGGAGCAAGCGCAGAAACTCTACTCACGCCTCACAGAGCCACGATACCCGGGAACACCAGTCACCACCAGCATAGAGGTCGAGCTGCCAAACCACCGGAAACCGGTGCCCTGCATCTGAGACGTCCATCTTCCCCACAGCTTTGAAGGCTGCTGCTCACTACTCATTCCAGCATACGACAGCTTTCCCGTTCGTGCATGTGCGCAATTACTGCGGCACTAATCCACTGAGCAAACCTCATGTCATCCCACCGCAACGATGCATCGTGGGAGGGCAAGTAAAAATAAAATACACTCGGTCATGTAAACAGCCCACATTTAAATGCACACATGCACAAGGCAACAGGATGACAGATGATGACTGGGACTGTGAGGAATGGAGAAGCTGCGGTACTGAGACAGCAGCTGGCAGCTACGCTTCTGAACGACACATATTTTCCACTCCCATAATGCAGTGGGGCACTGTCAGTTTAGAACTGCACAGTATATGCCACACGTTTCTGCCTGTGTGATGTCATTCAGAACCCTTGGCAGGGGAAGTCACCTTAACTCAGGTCCACACAAGTCACAACCCAACGCACCGTTTTCCCAAACTGCAGTGTCCTGCTGCAGCCTGTTCCAGCTGCATTCTTAATTACACAAAATAATACTACTGCAAAAAGCGAGTCCAGTAGGCATAGCTCTTTTCCCGGAAGCCTTACAACTACGTCTGTTCAAAGAATGGCAGCTCTAATTATATCCTAAGAAAGTGGTTTAAAATTCGCAACCATTTCACTGTGTTCCAGTAATGGCCAGGATTACACATTCCAAAAAAATTACCCATGTCTAATAAGTAAACTTCCTTTCCAGTAAATTACTTATGTATTTAGGGAAAAAAAAGAAACAATTAGAACCAGGTATTTCTGAAGGCAAAATAGAAGATTGTAAAAGGGTGCAAACCGAAATCAGATCCTGTTATTTAAACTGGATTAAAACGAGGAGGTCTACAGGAACTGGAGGGACATTTCACCTATAACTGTGGCCCCCAGGAGTCCTTCTAAATACAAAGGGAAGACTTAATTGGAACAGTGTGGTGTTGTGGGGGGCACATTACATTCTTTGTTTCTACAATCCAGCTGTTCCTGTTGTGGCATCACGAAGATCCGGAGGAAAGATCACAGCATCTTTTATGTAGATAAAATTCTGGTCCGGGACCAGCCGATCATGATCAAGGCTGGATAGCCTGACATGGACCTGGCAGGCATGATGTGGATTTGGATGGCGTGACATGATAACAGGACCCAGGATCAACTACAACATGACCGACAGCTGGTTACTGGACAGTCCACTAGCAGTGCAAAACACTTTAATATCTCCTCTGTGGAGCTGGCCACGGATGATCCCAGCAGAATAAGGTCAGCTACGTCATGATGCTGACAGCCACAACCAGTTAAATCCCCATCCAGCCAGTAAAACATCCTTGTGTACTGCCCAACCCTGCCAGCCACCCGTATGCCCAGAAGATAAAAAGCAGGATTATCTGCTGGGACAATGGCCCCGTTGCCACGCGGTGACAGGGCGGGAGCTGTGGATTTGCCGGTGAAAGGCAGTCGCTGTTGTTTTTGCCAGGAGCGGGACGACAACATGCAGGGTCTCTGACTCAGGACACCGAACACAGGGGTGCCCTGCTTGTCTCAAAGAGCCCCCTGTAACCAGTGTAAATATGGGGGTATGCTGGGATGGACGCCACAAGGCAGAAGGTAAAGAGGGGAGCGAGTGGCAGGGAGAGAGGAAATGAAAGAGTGGCTAGCAAAGTCAAAAAATGAAAACAATAAATACATTCCTAATGGGCAAGGCTGACTGGGAATCAGGGTTACGGGTCTGAATTGCAAAGTTCCTACACCACTAGAGTTTGCATGTTCTACCCATGTTGCACTAAATAGCCTAACATAGGCTAAGATGTACATAATGTTTGATTGTGTGTGTATGCATTCCACCTCTGTGACCCTGGCAAGGATATTCCCTGTGGTTTCTTTATGCCTATTTGTTTCAAGGCTGTGATTAGTAGGAATATACCAAACATTTATTTACCCATCTGTACTTAGGCCTATTTGTATATTTTTTATTACTGTGAATAAATTGCTCAGTGATTGTGACTTAATTTGCCTAGAAGGAGAAAAACAATGTTTGCTCACATGAACCTGCCAACAACATGGTCTAGTTCATCCTGCACTGTACATGGACCAACAGCAGGTCAAGAGAGGAAGGCAATCTGATCCCCCCACATCTTGTCTCTGCCTCATACATAACAGATTCCCCTTCCCAAATTCAGCACTCTGATGCTAGTTGGAATACCTATATTAATGGCAACAGACTCTCACCTTCTGAATGCTAAAATCTCCTTCAGTTTCAGGGCCTGCTGAGGCCTGGTCCTGGGGAGCTGTGTTGTGCGCAGATCTTCTAACGTTCTCCTAAACACAAACAACCATGGGGTTGAGTGTGATGACCAGGGTATTTATCAATCAGGTAGACTTAAGACCAGCACATACTCCAGCCACTAGGACCACAATTAAGAACCAAAATGCTTCCATCCAGCTGGTAGGTCAGTATGCAGTGCTGTTACCTCACACGTCCAGGCATGTGGATTATGCATGTCCTCTCCATGTTCATGTGGATTTTGCATGCCATGTTCATAACTTCCTCCAGTTACTCTTCCTAGGTGTACCAGTTTCTTTAAATTACCCATAGCATGGGAATGTATGCCCTGTGATGGATCAGCATCCCATCCAGGGTAGCCCGTCTCATACCCTGTGATTGACCGACATCCCATCAAAATTACCCCCTGTCTCATACCCTGTGCTTCTTGGGACAAACTCCAGTATGGCTACACACTACTGGATATGGATTATCTAAAGCAGCCACAGAGCGTTAAAAACAGGTGCTGTATCTGCTGTGCACATGTCCATCCAAAGACCACCATCCCCCTCTGAGGCCTGCTCCGGTCAGTGGTTATAACTTCCAGGTTAAAAGCTATCAGAAATAAGTCCACCCAGATTCAGTCTATGCTTCCCAGCCCTGCTGGGCAGTTCAGCAACCTTTTATATGACCTCTCTCATTCTCTGCACTACCAAGCTTCTATCCAGAAACTCATGCATGAGAAATAAATGCAGAAACACATCCTTATAGAACACATTATAATCTCTTTTAGTTTTAAATTTAACAGCACACAACTAAAACCAGGCTTGGAACAGAGTGGTACAGATTATATCATTCCATGCACCATGACTAATTTTGATGCTCACCACCTCAGGCTTTTATCTGTGCCCTGCCTACATATTTAAGAAACAAAGAGATTATTCATCAGGTACTGGGGTGGTTAAAGACTCCTTGTAAGGGCGCTGGTACTTGCACCAGGAGGTGAGCAAACTGACATTCAGAAATGAAACATCCAGAGGTCCGAACTGCTTTAATTACAAGTTGTTTAGAATAGAATCATCGGCTGAAGAACAAAATAGCACGTATTATGTTGCGGTCTTTATTTTATTTTTTTTTTAAACAGCTTCTATTTCGGGCGCCTGTTTTTAAAATTACCCCCTACATTCCGTCGTCTGCTACCTCCGACTGAGCTCCGCGGGGCCAGGCCTCGCAAACGTTCACTTCGGCACACACACGGCGTGCGAAAAGGCTGGCTTCGGGAATGAAACACGCACGTACAAGTGCAAAGTACAAATCAATCACACTCGTACGCCAAAATCCCATTCGTACACAGACAGCCCAGCAATTATACCTACTTCTGTGCATCAAATATGCAACAAAAGAAAGAAAAAAAAAAAACACCTGCCGGGGATTTTAAGCAACGTACATAAAGTCTCAGACCCATGATGCGTGTACCATTACTGTAAACGTTTAAATATTGGAGCGTATACTGGCTTTCTCCAATGTCTTAATTTTACCAGCAGTCTATTTCTTGTATCACTGGCTCCCTCCAGAGGCCATCCCAGAGAGCTCTTACATTATAGACCAGTGACATCTAACACATTTTTACATTACATGTACTTTTCAGTTGGTAAGCCTGATATTTTAATAGTGGCAGAACCTGAGTGATATCAGAAGTCACTATGATGACAGTTACCTTATGGCCATAAAAGAGATGTGGAAAGGGTACCAAGCTACCAGCGCATCAAGGTTTCATACGGCCTTAAGATCCTAGTACCAGCCCTGCTAATACAATAACCTTCACCCTTTCTGTGCTTCTCTTAAAGCTTTCAAAATTTTCTCCTTTTTGCAGAACTTCTCATCTTGGTTTCAAACAAATGATGACGTATTTCCTCCTCTCTCTCAAAAATTAAGCAGTCAGGGGAATAACCAAGACTGCCTGCTAAGCAGCCTTATTAATAAATAAGTTTGGTGCAAAAATGCTTAACCTGGTGGTGACGTTTCCTTGGAATCTATGGTTGACCATCAAGTACCAAAGACCTCCAGGTGGCATGGGGACACTCATTTTATCTCCAGCCATTCCATCCAATTTCCAAACCGCTTATTCTAAGCAGGGTTGTGGGGGGAGGGGGGTAATCACATACAATCTGCAATTTAGAGTTGCCAGTCAGTCTAAACTGCATGTCTTTGACCCATGGATGGAACCCCACAAAGCAAGGGAGGAACATGCAAGCTCCGCACACAAAACGGAAGCAGTACTAAGAACCCAAAGCTGGAGATTCGAGTCGACAATGCGAACCACTGGGTCACCCACCCACCTCATTTTCACACATTATTATCATAATTAGGTGCTGTCAAGTGAATGTCAGTCCCCCTTGACCAAATAGATGAGATCTTCCAGAATAATCTCTCTCCTGATTCTTCTTCTTCTTCCTCCTTTACCTCCAACTCCTTCAAACATCACGGCCCTCAGTGACACACCGGCTTTCTTCATAACACACCCAAAATATCACAAAAGACATCACTGATAAAACTCCAGCTTCATGGGCTTCTGCAGAGACCTGATCCATAATGCCACCACGCAGACGCCTTGATGACACACCACCAACAAATGGGAGCTGGGGTCATAGGAGGGACTTTAGGATCTTAAGGAAAATGAGCATGGTTTGACTGTGCAAATCAAACTAAAAAGATACTTGCACATTATGTTACTTAGACATTCGCTTTAACATAAATGCTGACCTTTAACACACCAGCAGACAAATGGATCTCGGAGTGTTATCACACTTAGAGCTCTCTGATCATACTGCATGTGTCACATGAGCTTGATGAACAAACAAACCGTCTCCACGCAAAACAAAAGAGCAATATTTCAAAATCTGCTTTACTGAGAGGAGATAACTGATACATACAGTACCTTCTAAACAGGATTGTAAAACCAAACCCACCAAAATGTGCATTTATTTTATTATTTTTCCAGGAGAAGTTCAACAATGAACAGGATTAATAACAACAGAGCAATCAAACACAATAACCCAATATATAAAAAATGAAAGAACAGTGACATTCTGAGCAGCAGTCCATCGTTTAATCACAAGGGAGATGAGAAGTCCTCTAGTCCTCACACAGGGAGTACAGGAGCTCTATCTGTTCTGCATACTCGAACCCGGGGCTACAGAAATACAACAAATATTACACAAACTGTACCAAACGGCACAAAGATGAAGCTAGATGAATCCCATTGTTGTTCATAGTGGTCATTTAAAAGTATACTATTTTAATTTATATTATCGAGTAATGCTACACATTCTACCAGCCAGTCAGTGCAGGTCTCATGTTCTTCACTACTGATTACTGAGGGGACATCAAGCTGAATAGGCTTGTAGGATGAATACACTTCTGAGGAAAGCTAGCTGTGTCACACGACAGATTCTGGACGCCTTGGATACAGTGTTGGAAGGAATAATGGTGTTCAAACTGTGTACATTCCTCTCAACAGAGCTCTGCTGAGGAGCATATACAGTCACAGGCTCAACTCCCTGACAGGCAGACCTGCCATTCCTATTTCAACCAGTCTCCATGTCCCTAACCCCACTCCATTACCCATCCCTGTATCATCCATCTGCACTAATCACACACCTTCCATGGGTGATGTTTCAGCAGGTTGCCCCACCTGCACTGAAGGTGGCGGTGACTATTGTGCTAAGATTTATTTATTTATCCTGCAGGACAACAAAAATCTCTTCATTGGGGATCAATAAAGCTAAATCTTACCTTACCTTGTACACTTTTAATAAAGACACAACTGTGCGTCAGACTAACTCCCCATCTCTCACTCACCGGCCAGGCGTTTCCAGGATTAGGGGGATGTTATCCAGACGCGGCTCATTCACAATGTCACGGAATGCGGGGAGCCCGATTTTGCCGTGTCCGATGTCTTCATGACGGTCCAGGTTGCAGCCAAGGCCACCTGTGGACAAGAAGCAGACAAAGGTGAGGAACACTCTGCTCATCGTTCAAGATGGACTCCTGTCCTAAACCTGGAAAACCTCCCTTCGCTCAGCAGATGTGAAGGTTCTCAACACACGCATAACAAGTACACAAGTGTACAATAAACCAGTATCTAAAACAAAAAACATACAAGACTAAGAAATCCTACTGACATCTGAAAGGCAAAAATAACTGCAAAAAAAAAAAGACATTTTTGGCAATGACATATTCGACTCTCAGATGTAACAAGTGCAGATGTATACCTTTCGAGTCATTGAGATGGATGGCCCGGAGATAATGGAGCCCCACTATCCGGTCAAACTCCTCCAGCACTGAGTTCACCCCTCCCTTTGCAGACAAGTCATACCCTGGAGTGAGAAGCCTGAATTTATTCATATTACCTTGCAGAGGCTCTCAAAGTCTTCTAAAAACCCTAAATGTATTTTACTACTTCTCACCAGAGAATTCGGTTAATTCAAAGCAAGCTGATTAATACAAAATATGTATTAGGTGAAAGAAGGGAAGACAAATAACCAGAAGTAAGAATGTGCGGATTCAGTTGATGCTGCCATGTTGCTTCTAGGGACACTCTGTCATACGGTGCATCTGATTTAGCATCAATAAGATGTTATAATGAAAAGGTTTCTCTTCTTATTTTGGCACGCAGAGTCATGCTAACAGATGCAGAAATAAGCTTCCCGTCAGCATCAGTGTTTTACGGTTGCAGTCACGCGTAGAAACAGTTCGACGCACCAGCAGCGAAGGCGTGGCAGGTGTCCAGGCAGACCCCGACGCGGCTCTTGTCCCGCACCTTGTCAATGATGCCCTGCAGCTCACTGAACTGGCCGCCCACCGTGCTCCCTTGTCCACTCATGTTCTCCAACACTGCCAACAGAGAGGGAGACTGCCTATCCGGAGACTAGATTGCAGTGAGGGGACCAAGGAACGCTGGGGAAGAAGGGCCGGGTCAAGGCGTATGACCAGGGTATGGATGATATATAGGTAAAAAAGAGCAAAGTGCTATAAGAGTCTGACACAGTCAAAGTGCGTGTTTACCCGTAACCACGCTAGATGTTTGCTGGTGAGCATGGTTGATGGTCTGGGCAATCTTCTCAAGGCACTGCTCTGTACTGATGGACCCCAGTGAGGCTCCTGGGTGCAGGTTAAACAGACTGAGGCCCAGGGCACTGCAACGGCTCAGCTCATCCACCAGCATGGCCTGACTCTTCTCAAACACATCTGGATCGGGAAAAACAGAGAAATGCATAGCGGCTCTTCCTCAGTACATAGCTCCACGGAAAAGGAATGGAAAACAGAAAACATTACATCTAGTCACTGCAACTGGACACCATGCTGGACAAATGTAGGCCTGACCACAAGCTTAGTCTAGATCAGTGTTTTAAGTAGAATTAAGGCTTGAACTCTTGCCTGTTTGGGCCTTCTTAATGAGAACAGTGCATTACACATTCAAACATGCATCAACCTTGCTTGGGGGAACCACAGTTCATCAGGTAAGAGCCATGTGGAAGTATGTAGGCTGGTTCGAAGTTGTGCTGGACACACGCTTCCTTGAACTTGGCTGCTGCCTTGCTGTCAAGTGGAGGTCTTTGCCATGAGCGTTGGGAGCTAAGAAACAGGCCAAAACTGCGCCCCCCGATGGCTATACTCTCCTTCACTGCCTTCCATATTCCACCTGTGAATGAAGCGGCCTGATTCAGTTCCTGTAAGATGTGTGCCATGTTATTCTGATCTTGTGAATTGCATTAACGTATTTTTGATTTTGCAAACTGTCAGTAATTCTGGGACAGAAGTAAGCATTGTTTTTTAACCTCATCAATCGGGGCAACAAATGAACTTTTTAAATGAATCATTTAAACAGAAAAATAACACTGCTTTGGCAGCTACCTGATATTGACACGTGAGCGCCAATAAACTTTTTTTCCCCTCGTGTCTTGCTTCTTTTCTCTCTTAAATCCTCCAAAACCGTTTCATCGCAAGATTCCTCTTCAGGTACAGTACCTTCTTCCTTAGGCTGTTTACTAGGCCCCCTTGCCTTCCTCTTCCCTCTCTTTTTTGGACTCATGTTTTTTATATTGGTAAATTAACGATCAGTTGGCATAACGGAATCGATGGGAGTAACAGGAAAGGTCTAATTAAAGTCCCACAGAGGCACGACGCCAGCAAAAAGTTTAATTGAAATACACTTGAAAGGTTTTCGTGCAGTCGATTAGCCGGTTGCTAACTTTTAAATGCAATGAAGTCTCCTAATTCGCGGAGGGTTCGGTGAAGCGGGGAGACTCTCAACACATTAGCTACCTGCTTAGCTCTACGCGCGCTAACCGTAAGTATTTTTAAAATAAACGTTTGTTAGATTAACACGTTCCAACCATAGAAGAAGACCGCAGACGCACAGATCTATTAAACAATTTCGGTTGAGTTCTCTATCATACAGGACAGAGCCCTCCCACATCACAACCCCGATAAACAGATACTCGTGGGTTGTTTATAAACAAGTAAACACCGGATTTAAAAAAAAAAAAAAAAAACAAAACAGACGAGCGCCAGTCTCAGTCCCGCGAGAGGATGTGAGGTTTGCACAGCGCCCCCTGCGTCGGCGACATGAAATGGCAGGTGGTCTTTTCAGTACAGCTGCACGGGACGAGAAGGGGCTGCTTTCCGTGTTTTTTACATGTCAATTAATCGTAAATAATACCGAACATCATTTCAAAGTCTGTCAGTATAGGTTTGTCAAAAAAAAAAAAAAATAGAATTTTTAAATGTTTGAAGCTTTATTTTTTAATGTATTGGTAAATAGAGACATGTGTGACAAGGTCAATGTTTTGTAATTATATCAAATGGATCCGCGACAAAAAAGTGCTTTATATTCACGTTGTTTCATGATCAAATGCAGAGTATCTATGAAAGTACACATAATTATTGTTGTTGATTTAATTATAATTGGGGCGACACGGTGGCTCAGTGGAAAGCATCTTTAATACCAAGATTAGGACTGGGAATCCTGGCCCTTTCTCCTCGGGACCCCGTTTAGGATAGCTGGCGCCCTCACTTCTCCCGTAGTGTTTGCCATAACATGGACAGGCATCACTATCTTGTGCCCCATGCTGCCTGAGATACACCCCCCCGTCCATGATAAGGCGGTCGCATGATGAATTATTGACATTAAGTTGAATGTAAATTAAAGCCGATATAATAAAGACACTTCACCGCAATTAATGTGGCCAATGCAAATGTTGCAAACCAAAACGCATGCTTTACGGGTCTATATTTCATTATTCCTTTTCTCTAACAGGTACTCTGTCATGCTTAAGCAATAGAGAATGTGCATGTTATTTTACAGCCGTCTCTTGTGCACGGAACAGCAGTGATGTCAAACTTAAGTATTTTTAAGACTTTTTAATGCTGTGAAGGTCAGAAAGAAACTCTCCCTCCCCCCCAGTCAGAGTTCTACGACACACACACACACACACACACACACACACACACACACAAACTGAGCAGCAAAATGGCCGACCGTCAACCAAGTGACTTTACAGCTCGTTAGAAAACCGAGAGGTTCTGCACGTTGGCTTTACAGTATAATTACACGTACATCCTCATCAGGCTTTTTTAAAGGCTCTTTTTCCTCGTCCTCTACTACTCGTCTTCTGGGAATATTGTCTTGTGTGTGTGGCTTTTTTTTTTTCTTTTGCCTCGAATGCCTCAGAACGCCAGAATTTCGCACTCCAGCACTTTATCTCATGTGTAATTCCTGAGGTGAGTGAGCCGTGCCGTGCCGTCCCGGACCGGACCGAACCGACTCGACCCGACCCGTCCGCCGCTGAAACGCGGCTCGGCTCGGCTCAGCCCAGCGCCTCCAAAATGGCAAACTGCGTACGCGGTAGCCCGCCGCTCCGAACCGAGCCCGAAAGTCGGGCTGGTTTTTAATATTCTTATTATTTTTTTTTTTAGGTGAGACGTCAGCGTAGTGCGGCGATGGCGGCTGCGGTCTGATTATTATTATTATTATTATTATTATGATTATTATCAGGTCCCTGTCGAAATGCCCCGCGAGCTCGCCTCAGCGCACGTCGGCCGGCTGTTCGCTTTCCTACGCCAGCCGCTCCTGATAGATGAAAACCGGCGACGCGTCGTCCTCCCCGTCGGCCGGTGTCGGCTGCCCAGCCCTGACAGCTCCCTGGGCCCCGGCTGCCCCGTCTCTGTCTGCGGCAGGCCGAGCTCCTCCCGGCCGTGAACGGCCTCCCCGAGTTCTGGAGGCCGGTTTTCGCCCCGACGGGCGCCGATCCGGTCGCTTTGGGCTAAGCCGCAGCTGCTGCCGCCGGCCCCCCATTTCTTGTCACTTTGGGACCTTTTCCTTATTTATCGCGGGAGTCTTCAAAACTATTAAAAAGCAGGGCTGTAACTAGTCAATATCGACGTTAGAAGCATGAACTGCCAAAAAAAAAAACCCTTTCTTTTTCTGGAGTGAAGTAGGTCCTTCAGCCCCCTGTCCCTCGGTGGTGGACACCTCCTCTCGCTGGCTGGGCAGCAAGTGTATGTCCAGAATGTCAAATATTACATTTAGGTGCTTGTGGAGGCTGCATATACTATTGAGCAGAATTGCATTTTATCATATATAATTTATTATGCCACAAAAGATGTGTTTATTGCACCTGCTGTGCAGCCGGTTGTGACCCAGCAGTACAGAAATGACATTTTCACAACTGGGCGAAGGCGAGATTCCTACCGGGTTCATCTTCTGCCACAGGGTTGAGCGACCTTGCATTTGCTTGCTTGTTAAGTAGCTTGGGATGAGTCTGTGTTTGCTAATACTGTAAAAGGAGATTACACTTACCTGCCCTCACTGGGAGGTGAGACTTAGGCATGCCTAGCGGCCAGTTGGAGCTGGCCTGTGCCCCCAGATGACGTGTCGTTGTGCCCTCCAAGTTCCTAATTGTAAATAATTCACCTTGACGGAAAGGGTTGTCGAGGAGAGAGATCCCTGCCAGCCGAGCCCTGTGTGCCAAGTGTCTGTAGGAATTTGGGGATGCCCCGGAGCTTCTGAGCACCTTCTTTTTTTCTATCCCCCCCCCCAGAGAAGAGAATTGAGAAAGGGAAGAGCAGTTCATGGAAGACAAGAAAAGGAAGAAAGAGGATAAAAGGAAAAGGGACACCTCCCAAAAGGTACTGGCATTGGGCATTTTTTTTTTTTTTTTTTTTTTAAAACGTGGATTTAGGCAATTTAACTTGAGAAATGTAGAGGGGTCTCATCGTTCCAAGGCTGCGGTTGGAGAATGTTTTGCTTTAGCATCTGCTGACATGGTTCCGGTTGTTACCTGTGGCAGGTAAACCTGTGTTTCTGAAGTGTTTGCTTGCAATGTAAATGAGCCTCTAAAGGTGACTCCAGAAGCTTCGCTCTTCTCTCTGATGTCAGGGCCATCGCTGCTGCTCTGTTCCTTTTTTGCTTTCCAAGCTGGGGATTGATCTCACAACCCACTGGCGAGGGGGGTACCTTCCTCATTGCCCTTTTAAGAAGGGTCGATTGGCCCCAGTTAGAAGCCAACTGATTGGCTACTGAAAGCTTGGGTTACCTGGGGCTGGACTTTGGTGCGTCTTACACCACAGGTGACTTCTCTGGTTTCACCCCAGATCGAGGTGTGTCTTTCTCGTCAGGGCAGGAGATCCTCAGCTCTGCTCCTTGAATGTAAACGAAGGTGTTTAAGTGCTCAGGTGGATGGAAGATGTTTGTTTGTTTTCCTCCCAGGCCCGGGATTTGACAGCACTCGTTTTGTAGCACTGTGAAGAGGTCAATGATAAAACTCAGTTTTTTTTTTTTTTTTGTTGTTTTTTTTTTAAACACATCCTTGTGCTCAACCCCAGAGTGTTCTTTTTGCCTTGACCACTGTACTGGATCGAAAACCTTGACGCGATGACTGATGGTCTTGTATCTCATTTCAGGTCGCAGAACAAAAAAACAAAGGTAAGCTCTCTTGCTGCCCTCTTCCTGCTGTTTAATTTGCTCGGTTGTCATGTTGGCGTTCTTCCACCCGCCTTCGGTAGCGTCCAGTCGCCATCCGGTAGTCTGTAATTTCTGCAAACCTTTGTGGTCACATGCAGAGTACGTCTATAAAGCCCTTGCTGCACCCCTTTGATAGGTTTTAATACGCCATGCTGCCGGTCAATCCTCTCCTGCGTTTTCCCGAAGTCACGGTGCCCCTCACGTTCCTCTGCTGCTTCTTTTGTTCCGCAGTGCCAGACCCGACCAAGCCCACGCTAGCTCAGTCTTCGGCCAGCCCCAGCTCTGCGTCCCCCAGCCCTGGCCCCGCCCCCTCGGCGTGCCCCTCGCCTGCCACCGCCGGAGCCGGCGCCCCCACCCAGGGTGGAAACAATGCCAAGCGGCCGGCGGTGTCCAACGGGCAGACCCCTGCCGGCGGAACGCAGGCCCCCCAGCGCTACATGCCCCGCGAAGTGCCCCCCCGTTTCCGCTGCCAGCAGGACCACAAAGTGCTACTGAAGAGGGGCCAGCCGCCGCTGTCCTGCATGCTACTGGGGGGGGGGCCCACCGCCCTCTCGCCGGGGGACGGCCCCAGCACGACGGTCACCACTGCCTCAGGTCAGTCGTGAGAGAATGAGATGGAGAAGAGATCGCCGTTTTTTTTTTAGTTTCCTTTTCAGCTTCCAGTTCCCCTCATGGCTTTGTGAGTATGAATGACGTGTGTGTGGCCCTTTCTCATTACCTTTGGTGCCCCATACCCCTGCTGCCCTGCCTTGACCATCTACATCTCTAGCCTCTGTAGACAGCTGGTCTGAAAAGTGCCTGTTTGAGAGAGTGCCAGAAGTGTCACTCTCTCTGTCTTTGGCATTGCATCCCTGTCCCGTGTCCTTTTTCCCAATATTGGGCGATAATTCGCCTTTTCTGTCCTCGTTTTAGATTCCGGTCCTGGATCGGTGGGATCAGCTTCCTCACTAGCCCACTCTTCCTCCTCTTCCTCCTCCTCGTCATCGCCATCGATCGCTGCTTCTTCTTCTAATTATGCAAATTCCACATGGGGGCCGAGCGCTGGCAGCCAGCCCCTGGCTCAGGGCTGTGAGAAGGTGATAGTGGACAGGTCTGACCTGGAGGAGTGGCCAAGCATTTTGGGCTCCAGCGCCATTGGGGCAGAGGCTGGCGGAGCCCCCTGGGGTGACAGACACGCCCAGCAGCATGGTGGCGGAGGGGGAAAAGGCGGCCTCTCCTCCCTTATTTCATCATCCTCATGCCCCGCAAGTGAATGTACGCAGCCAGGCGGCGCTGCGTGGGGTGCCCCCTCCCAGGCCAGTGGAGGGGGGGGCGTGGCCTCCCTGCCCTCCCGGTCCAAAGGCTCCTCCCATCCCGGGACCGCAGATGGTTGCCTGGCTACCGGCAGTGGGACTAATGGTGCCAACTTCACCCCAAATGCCAACCCTTCGGCCTGGCCGGCCCTGGTGCAGGATGGGGCACCAGGGGCCGGCGCGGCTGCGGCGGAGGGTGGGACGTCCCCTTTCCTAAATCCGCCGCCATCGTCGCTGTCTGCTGATGCCGCCTTGGTCCTCCCTGCTTCTTCTGTAGATCCTGTCAGCCATCAGCATCAACTTCACCAAATGCAAGTTAGGGATGCAGAGCCCCTCTGCGGAGAGTGGGGGGCCGTGAGACAAAAAAAAGGCGGTCCGGACGAGAATGACTGCGGGGGGTTGGATGGAGGGGAGCTCACATCATCATCCTCTTCCTCTTCTTCCATTTCGGGCAGAGCACTATCTTTTTCATCCAATCCTAAAACGGGTGCCTCGAGGACTGACGCATGGGAGGGCGCCTTGTATGGTGAGGGAGGGGACTCTTTGGCTTATCCTGGCCAGGATGGCAAGGCAAGCAATGGAGTGTTGGGCGGTAAAGCCTGGGGAACAGGCAGCGGGGCCACCTGTAAGAACCCCGGGGTATCTCAGGGAGCATGGGGTGGGGGGGACAGGGCAGAGCTTTTGGTGGGTGACTGGGGCAGTACTGTGGGGGCAGCCAGCACAGGTGGGCCTGGCAGTCAGGTTGCAGGAGGCGTGAGCAAGGGTAGTGTCGGCAACCCACCCTCCCCTCAGTCTGCGGTGCCGACGAATTTGACACGAGCTTGGGACAATCAGAAGGGGGCTGGAGACGACGTGGGTGCTGATGTCGGCGAGTGGGGGGGGCAGGGCAGGGGCGCAGGGGCCGGGGCTTCATCCTTGAGCGGCAGTGGTAGACACCTCAGAGCCGGAAATAGCCCTCAAAGCCAGCAGCACTCTCAGCAGGCCCCTAACCACGAAGTGGCCTTACAGAACCTGCTCAGCCGCACTGACCTGGACCCCAGGGTGCTGTCCAACACTGGATGGGGCCAGACACAGATCCGGCAGAACGTGGCCTGGGATTTGGGTGGGGGCGTCAGTGGGTCAGCCAGCATCAGCTCCTCCACACCGGCGTCTTCGAACTCAAGTACCGCTGGCCTGGCTCCTGTCTATCCCGCTGCCGCAGAGTCTGCCACCTCTGAGCCATCGGCCACCTCCCATCTTGCAGGCGCAGGCGCGGGCTCTGCCCTCTCCCCCGGAGACGGCTGGGAGGGCAGCGGTAATGGCGTCCAGCCTGTCCGGGGGTCCCAGCCATCTGGCCCTGGGGTCCGGGGTCCTGCTGCTGGAACACAGCTCAGCTCTGCAGGCTCTGTAGGGGGGCCAGGAAATGCAGCAGGGGGTCAGGGGAAGTCAACAGAGGGCTGGGGTGGGGCGGGGCAGTCAGAAAACCTGGGCAAAGGGTGGGGCACTGAGGGGCAGGAGTGGAGAGAGCATCAGGGCGGTGGAGCAGGTGGATGGGGTGACTTTGGACAACAGGGTACAGTGGCAGGTGGAGGTGGGAACGGCTGGGGAGGCAGTATGGATGAAAAAGGGGTGGGGGGCTGGAAAGATAAGGGTAGGGAGGGGCTAGGCTGGGGGCAGAGAAGAGGCAGTAGTGACTGGGAGAAGCTGGAGCCCAAATCAGCAAGCGGGAGCTGGGGGGAAGGGAAGGGAAATGGGGCCGGTGGAAGCGGGGATGCAGACCTGGGGACGTGGGGGGGCTGGGATGAGGGTGGGCCGAGGAGAGGCTGGGAGGGCGGGGGTGCAGATGGAGATGGAAAAGCTCCGCAGAGCTGGGGGGGGAAAGGCCAACCTCTGCAGATGCCAAACAGCCAGGCAGCTGCGCCAAAAGGGCCGGCACAGCAGCAGGAAGCAGCTGGCGGATGGGGCAGGCCAGGAGCCCCGCCCACTCTCAACCAGAACCAAAGGTCAGGCTGGACCTCAGGCCCCATCCCCCCGGTGGCCAGCGGCCCCTCCGAGGGCCCCGAGCCTAGCGGCTGGGAGGAGCCATCGCCGCAGTCCATCAACCGCAAAATGGAGATCGATGATGGCACCTCGGTCTGGGGTGACCCCAGCCGCTACAACTACAAGAGTGTCAACCTGTGGGACAAGAACGGTGCCTCCTCTGGACAAACGCAGCAAGGCCCCCGCCACAGCCAGCAGCAGCAGCCGCCGCCGCCGCCGCCTGGAAGAGCCAATAACCAGGCTGCGGCTCCTGGTAGCCGGGACTCCAACTCTGGGCCTGGCAGAAACTCTGGGATGGGTGAGGATTACTGGTGACATGTGCCTGTCTGTAACTTTAAAATTGCCATTTGTAGATGAGACCTTCATATTACCATAATTAAGTTGTCAGAATACTTTAATTAACCAGTTCACTTTGCTGTGTGTGATCTGGGACTTCATTTCTAAGGAGGGCTTTACGGGTTTTCTGGGCTTCCTGTTGGTTTCCGACAACGCTCCAGGTCTCCCGTAGCCTCCCAAGGGTGATCTTCGGATGCAGTGAAACCAGATCTGACGGTGGAAAAAGCCGATCAGTTTATCTTAGCAGGCCGTGTGGTAAAATAATAGAGTGTCTAATCTGGGAAATTTAAGAAGCGCCCTCTGATCTCTGTTAGTTGGAGGAGAGCAGTCTGATTACAGGGAAATGCCCAGTTAGTGTCACTTCACCAGCTGACGTCACCTCTGCATTAATAACGTGCTGACTAAGTTTTCCCAAGTCGCATGCCAGAAAAAAAGCAAACCTGTAACCAGTGTGGCTACCTTTGTGCACTGGAACGTATCCTGTATCCTCAGCAGCAGATAGTTAATTTTTCTCCTGCAGAGAGGTAGGGTTGACTTTAAATTAGGTGTGTCTTAAAGGTGATCAAATGATGCGTCAAGGACTATGTGCACTACTCAAGCTGAACGTGAAACACTGTTTAGAGCAGGGATCAGCTCAGGACTGTCAGGAAATAATGAAGTATGATTATTAAAATGCCGTGGCTGAATTCTCCGCTAAAGCTCTGCTTGTCGCCACCTGCAGCCTGGGGTAACAGCGGAAGCCCCTCCGGCCCCTGTGTGGACAACGGCACAGCTGCCTGGGGCAAACCCACAGAGGCCCCCACCGGCTGGGGAGATCTGGAGGATTCCGCCAAGCCTACCGGTTGGGGAAACCCTTCCTCCGGCACTGGTGAGCTTGGGGCCACTCGTCTGCTCCCACCTTGATAAGGGCAGCACTGGCGGTTTCTGCGTGAGGCCCAGTGGGTGTGTGTCCCAGCCTCCCCGTCACTGCAAGTTTGTCATTTTACAGACATTTGGCTGTCCCAAAATGATCATGAAGCACCCTTTACATTAGGTGATGTTAAACATTTTAATCATTTGAGGACCCAGTATAACAAATGCAGGACCATGGACCCAAGAAGATTAGCACGATGACAGTAGAGCCATAATCGTGGTGATCGTCCCAAACACATTGTGACATTCCAGCTGTCGTCCTCTTTCTCCCCGCCACCCACCCAGAGCGGCAAATGGCTCACCAACATTCTTCTCCTGCACCCAGGCACCAAGGCTATGCAAGATGGTTGGGGCGACACGGATGGCTCGATGGGCGCCTCCCGCCACTCCAGCTGGGAGGAGGACGAGGAAAGTGGCGGTGTGTGGAGCAGCACCGGCTCACAAGGCAGCAGCTCCTCCTACAACTCCGGGGGCTGGGGACAGGGCCACACAGGAAAGAAGGCCAGCAGCAAGGTACCACGGGCGGATGCAGGAATGAGCTGACGTCGGTAGAAACCGTGCATCCATGTCTGCTAGCGTGGTAACTGATCTGCAGTCAGTTTCTCAGTCCCGCAGCCTTCCTGGTTAGCATTCACGTCGACGAAGGCCTCAGGAGAGGGACAGGATTAGCCAGTTCCTACCACAGTGCACTAAGCTGAGAACAGGACAAGCTTGCTTTGCTAAATGCTTTTGCTGATGTCTACAGTCAGGCTGCAGGTGGCTTCGGATCCCAAGGCTGAACAATCATTGACTTGGCAAAGGGTGCGCCTTGAGATGTGAGGTGCGGGCACGTGAGGAGTATACATTGGCTGCTAGGTGAAGATAGGGAAATCTGTTGTTCTTTTCTTTATAAAATCTTTGCATGTTAATTACATTAGTCTCACACAGAAAATAAGCTAAAATTAGGTGTGTGGGGACTTGCCCACAATGATGCATGCTTCCTTGATCTTAAGTATTCTCCCTGAGGTGTCCTCATAGATGCCTGTGAGGACCTCCCGGCATTGTGGAGGGCAGCCCTACCTTGTCACTTCCTGTTGAGGAGATTTGCTGAGCGAGACCACATAAAATTCTACCGTTGCTCTGAGGAGGCCAACAGGCCTTATTCACGTGTGAAGCATGTGGACATTTGTGCTTTATAGATTTTCCACGATGACGGCTTTCTTAATTTAAGAACGTATGTTTGGATTATGGGGCACATCATCTTTTCGAGATTTTTGAGACCCAGCCACCATCCAAAGGGCAGGAAAAAAAGTGTCTTTTTGTTTGAATAAAGGAAATGCTTTGACGTTATCAGTCCATCTCTCACGCAGCCTGACGCACCATCTGCTCTGAACGTTAACACGGTTCCAGCAGCTGACTGGATGGCTCTGAGTTTGCTGTTCTGGTTTCCGTTTTCCCATGTGAAGCTTAGGTTAATGACAGCACAAGCTAAGCACTTAGATGGACCTTTCCAGGACCCTTTGTCGGGGTGCCTCGGTCATCAAGATACACAGAGCAACCTGCAGGTTTCACCACCTTGGCAGGCCCACTCTAACTGACTTTAGTTCCAAAGGTTCTCTTCAGAGTTCTTTCTGTTGGACTCTCCTCTCTGTCTTCGGGTTACCGTTTTCATATTTCTGTTCTCCGGTTTTAAAATGGTTTCTCATTGATCTTTGAAGCCACAACCTCAATCTTTAATGTGACCCAGCATCCTGTGTGCTATCTTCCCACGTCACTGCTAGACAGGAAAGGGAGCAGAGACTTGCGCGTGCTTTTCAAATATCAATCTCTGGTGCAGAGATGGAGGCGCGGGGGAGGGGGTGGTAGAGGAAGGAGCCAAGCGGTTTGGCAGCGGAGGTAGGTGCTGCCTTACAGGTGTGAAGCAGGAGTGTCTCACGATTGAGCTGTGAGCCCGGCACTGCAGGCGAGGTGTCACCCCTAGAGCTGTTTTTCTCCAAATCCGGTGAGCTCGGTTTCTCTCACCGCATCGGTCATGAGAAACACCTGAGGCGTGTGCAAGCTGATGGCGCGGGCATGCAGTGTCCATTTGACGGGACGAGGCTGTTTAGCGGAGCTCATCAAGCACAGCCTGCTTGTAGCTGCCTGTAGAGGCCAGATGACACTCGGGGGATTTCACAGCGGCATCTGTGCCCATGTGATTGCTCCTCCACAGCCAGCCTGGAAGGGGGCGTCACAGTGATGGCAGTGAGCAGGAGCTCATGACGGGCATTTTTTTTTTTTTTTTTTTTTTTTTTGAGCTCAAAGTTGCCTTTGGATGCTTTGCTTCTGTGAGTGGAAGGTTTGGCTCTGAACTCAGGCCTCCATCTGCATCTCAGGGCACGCTGAAGGGCGGAGGTGCAGGAGGTGGAGACTCGTGGATTAACCCAGTGACCCGGCAGTTCTCCAACATGGGGCTCCTGGTAGGTGCCTCGCCCGTAACCATGACAGCGGTGGCAATTAGGAGGTTGACGATATCACTGATGGGAGTTGCCACCATCTCTAGGGTGAAGACCCCGGCAGCAGAGCGCTGGACTTGGCCCCTGGTCCTCCCCAGGACAAGAAACTGGAAGCAGAGAAGCGGGGGATGTCACCGAACGACTACAACGGAGAGACACGCAAAGGCGGGAGAGGAGGGGGTGCTGTCTTCCGATCCAAAGAAGTGGGCTCTGGTGAGCCTGGGCTGTACTTTGACAAGGTGATGAGAAACAGCAGCCTGCCTGGAGGCCCCGTATTGAGCCGCCATTTGTTCCCAGTTGGCTACACCAATCAGAGACGAGCGCGGTCACTTCAGACAAAAGGGACGGAATGACATCGTTTACCAGGCGTTCGGTGCACTGTGGCAAAATAAAACATGGCCGTCGTCGTCTTGCGTACGCAGGCGGTCAGAATTTTGGTGTACACCGTTTTGTTTGGCTGATGCTGCCCTCTCTCTACAATTGGTTGAAAACATGTTACATAGTTGCGTAACCCAATCACAGCCTTGCAACCAAAATAAATGAACGAGAGACAAAGTTAACCAAACTCGCTTGTGGATATCTGCATGTGTACGACAGGTTGTGGCGAGATTTTAATGATGAGCAATGGACAGGCAATTTATTTAAAGGGTCTTAGTTTGACACAAAAAACATTTTATTGCTGGCTAAGTTGTCCAGATCCCTATTGCAAAAAGAGATGTTAAACCTCAATGGGATTAACCTGGTTAAATACAGGTTTAATAATAATAAAAATTCATAGTAAGAAATCGCCATAAAACTTGGAGTGACAGGCCTGCTTCTCTCTACACCAGGCGGGTGGACATGGTTTGTTTAGTAGCAGTGGTGGAATGGCTCAATCCCGGGGGGTGCACCAGCCTGCCGTGCCACCCATAAACCCTTCCCCAGGCATACGAGCACAAGTGCCTCATCAGTTCCTGTCGCCTCAGGTACGTCTCCACTTGTTTGTTTGTTGTGGTTTATGCAGGTTCTCAGCTGAATGTGTTGTTGATGCCTTAACAAAGGAGATGGCCACAGGTTTCCTGAACCTTTCTATCAAGTACTAATTTTATTTGCTGTTAAATAGTCCAGAAGTTAGTGAGTTGATTGCTGTACCTGGAGGTTCTTCTCTGCCTCAGCGTATCGATACTGCTGTATTGCTTTCCTGGAGCTGAGAGAGACCTTTGCTTTAAAAGTGACACAACCTGATGGTTCCCATTGTTCCCTCAGGCCACGAGCCAAGCACCAGTCGGAAATTCGGTCTCTTTGGTTTGAAATCCCTCGATTCCCTCCCTCGAGTGCTGCTATCTGAGTAGGTCTTTAAGACAGGGCGCTGGCAAAAAGTCCACCGTTGAATTATTGGGTGTAAATACAATAAGCTGTTCCTCCGGTCTCAGGAGGTGCCCTGTTGGATTAGCGTGAGGCTTCCTTCTTATTGTTGCTAATCACTCGAGCCATTTCACGCATCGCTTGTTTTACACAGATGCGCACCTGTTTTGGCTAATTGAGTAAGTGAGTAATTAGAATCGGTGGGTCCGACTGTGGATCGGAGAGACGTACAAAGTGACTGGGGCTCGACAGAGGAGCCACCATCCTGCTGGACACCTGGGAGGCGTGTCCTGTATGACACATGCTCCCCTCTGCTCTGCAGGTGCCAGGCTCTGTGCTGAAGCAGATGGCCCCTCCCAGCAGTGGTGTAGGGGGAGTGGCTGGGGGCGTGTTCCCCGCGCAGCTCTCCCCCCAGCACATTGCCATGCTGAGCAGCATCTACCCCCCCCACATTCAGTTCCAGCTGGTGAGAGCTGCGTTCTCCCACTCCCTCTCAGTTTCAGTATGGCCCTGTCTTAGGGTTCCACCCTAAACCTGGCTAATTGGGCCGCTCTGTATCTGAACATTCTGCCCGACACCCACTGGGATGTTGGGTTGAGGCCCCGGAGTCGTTTCACCGCCTGATCTCCGCCTCTACCCACGTCTCTTCATCAGGCCTGTCAGCTCCTTTTACAACAGCAGCAGCATCCACAGCAACAACAGCTCCTGCAGAACCAGAGGAGGTTCCCTCAGAACCTGCGACAGCAGGCGGACCCGCAGCAGGTACTGGCATGGGCTAGGGGCGGGGCGACAGGTTCGTGCCTGTTGGGTGTGTGAAAGGTGCGCCTACGGATTGTGGACTTCAGGGATGTGTGGAGAGTGTTGACCTCTGACTTTGCAGCTCTCCTGTCGAAGACGGTGGGTCAGCACTGGTGCCTTTTACACCCTTTGTCTCAAAGTTTATTTTATTACTTTTAGAAAACTTTGCATTTTTTGTTCGGCAGCCAGCTGTTTTCTTGCTGGAAATTTCCTGGATATTACAATATATTTTGTATTGTTTGTATGTTAACCTTGTATACATTTTCTTTAAAGGCACATTTCATTTTTCTTTTTGATACTTGTTGCAAGGATATAAATTAGATTACACAGGATCGTGGAAAGTTTGCTTAAGATGAGTCAGGAGTCTGGATTTTTTTTTCCCCACACCTTGCGATCATCAGAGGTATCAAGCTGCCTTTCAGCAGTTTTCCTCAGTGATGTATTTTGGTAAAGTTTGGATTTCGAGGTAATGGATCTAGAACAGAACAGCCGTGTATCTCGGCTACGTGTGTACCTGTGGCATATTGCCTGCTGACAGATTTATTTGGCCGAGTGTTCACACCCACCCTGAGATCTTTTGCTGTGTTCTTGTGGACATTTGTTTGATTTGTCGTCTGACCGTTGCTGTTCTCTCTTACTTGGCATACTGAGTATTGGAGGGAAACCCGAGTAATTACTGCTGCAGTCACTGTCACCAAAGTCCTCAGCGATAGAAGAATGAAATGCAAGACAAATTATGGGGGGGGGGGAATCCAGGTTCTGCTCGATGCAGTATGGCAACAAGCAATGAATATGCCGGGTGCCCTTCATCAGCACAGAGTCTGAGAGAGTGCTGTGGTGTGTGTGTGTGTGGGTTTTTTTTTTTTTTTTAAAAGGCCATTACACCCATATCTTGTGCTTTTCAAACTGTCCTCCACTCTCCATCCCCAGCTGGCCAGGATCATGGCCGTCCTCCAGCAGCAGAGACAGCAGCAGTTCGGGGGTCCTGGCGGTGGCTCCAAATTGTCCCCGTCACACATGGGAGGGGCCGTGCCAAAACAGACGATGGCTGACCCCTTGCCCCACTCTGGCCTCGGGGGATCTTTGGCTGAGCAACTGAATCAGAAGACACAAGGAGGATACCCCGGTGAGTCTGGGGCTTCATAACCAAGTGCGGTTTACTTTAATGGTGTTTTTCTTTTAGCCTATGACTGTTTACGTTTAAGGGGAAAGAAAAAGTTCATCCCAAGAACAAAGGGTGACCTATCGGATCACAGGGCTCTCCTCGACACACGCAGCACCCGTTGAGATCTGCCAGTCGTCTGGTGTGTGTGTGTGTGTGTGTGTGTGTGCTGCCACAGTAGAAACGTAACACTCCTGGAGAGCAGTACTGTTCCCTTGGGGGGGCCCCCTACTGTTTAACCCTTGGAATAACACTGCGTAACGTGATCCCTGGTAACAACCCAGCTGTGTCGCTAAAGAAATCGAATGCTCGCGGGTTATCCCACAAGGCAAGCGGTTGACTGGCCATGTCCAGTGAAATTCAAGTAGGGGAGAGGGACAGAAACCTTGTACGGGTGTGTGGGATATTTCTGTCATTCGCCACAGAGGGAGGTTCACACACGTCTGTGAAACACGGAACGGCTAAAGGGCGAGACCCAGCTCTTGTTTCCGGTCTTTCCCAGGGTTCGGCACCGGGGTGAACCTCTCTGGTCTGGAGATGGGCTCGATGGTGGGGGGTCCCGGTGGGGTGAAGGACAGCGGGGGTGGGCAGCAGTCACGGTTCAAGTGGCTGATGGAGGGACACTCTCAGAATCCATCTCCCTCAGACGCTACGCTGCACAAGAATGGTGAGTTGTCTGCGTGCCTTGACCACGCAGGTCTCACCCAACACAAACTTCATGTAATATCGAGAGAGAGTTTTTCAGCACGGACTGTAGAAGGGTCTGATCAGTAAATTACATGAGGGGACAATAAAGATATTCCCCAGGAGTTATCTGTCAGGGCCATGAAGATCTTCATGAGGTGTCAGATGCACTGTCCTCTTAATCCAGGTCCCATCTCCACCCCATTGAAGCTGAGGGGTGGGTCTCCCTACTCCCAGTACGAGTTGCTGGGTGGTGACAGTCTGGGGGTGACCCCGCAAGGCCCCTCCGATAACTGGCATCGAACGCCTGGGAAGATGGGTGTCAAGGCCAGCACATCCACCTGGCCCCCAGGTAGCCAGGCCGCTCCGGTAAACTGTTCACGCAGATCGGTGCTTAACCCAGGGCCCAGCCTCAAAGCAGGACACCACAAACCCAGCACGCTCTGGAGGTTCGCTTGGCCTCAGTATGTGCCTGGTCTGGATGGCACCAAGTTTGTCACTGCTTAAAGTTTGCTTGGATAGAATGAACTAAGCGCATCGCCCCAGAATGTATAAATTCCATCTGTAATTGGGCTCAGGAACAAATAAAGGAATCTGAAAATAGTAAAAAAGTATTATCATAAAATACATTTAAGAAATTATCACGTTACATTTCTGTCCATTCACAAACTCTGCCCACATTGGCTTGTGATTTCCTCTACAATCACGTCACACTTGCCATTCTGGCAGAGTTCTACCCCGGAGTTCCCTGGAAGGGCATTCAGAGTGCTGACCGTGAGCCGGACCCCAACATGACCCCGGGCGGTGTGCTGGGCTCCTCGGAGACCTCCGGCCTCAATGACAACGAACACCAGCTACTGAGAGACACCGCAGGTATTGACATGAGCACCTGAAACAGAGGGAAACGGCACTGATGGTGCCGTCACCCGTCGTTCACCACTGGGGGACTGCACTTACTTTGGAGTCTAACCTCCAAATTTGTTTCAGAATCAAACCCCTCCCTGAACACCTTGCTGCCTTCACATGGTGCCTGGCCCTACAGTGCCTCAGACAGCCCCCTTAACAACGCACATAACTCAGGTAAGTCAGTGTTCTCTTCGCCTCCTCGGAGTCTAAAGCAAAAAGCCAAAATGACCCGCTGTTTTCTGAGTGTGGAGACAAGTGGCATCTCTACCCCCATCATGCACATGGAAAAACCCCAGCCCGCTGGTTAGCCTTTGCTAATCCTGTTTACCTGTGTTTGTCATGCTTTTGCGTGTTTGCAAAATGTTTTTAATAATTTTTTGTAGGCAGAATATTTTTAGGGTCCTCCGAGTCAGTTCCAAAAAACAAAGGTATTATTTGGGTGTTAAAATGAGTGTTTTGCATAGGATGAGCAAGTAGTTTTGAATGAAGGTGTGTATTTTTGTATATAATGGACAGAAATGCTAAGGGTGGGATTAGTGATTAGCAGACGAGAGCCTGCAGAATCTGGGTCCTCAAGGGATGCTCTCAGCTGCTAAGGAGCTTATCTACAATTCCTTTGACTCCCGCTTCTCATTCATCCAGTTACATTTGAAGATTCATTGTATGTTAGATGTACCTTTTTGCCCAGTTAGACCACAACAAATCTGGGGAAGCCGCTCGTTCAGACTGCAGTTATTAATGTCTCGATATCTTTAGTAAAAGGTGTTGAACTTCAAGTGTCCAGATTTCCGAGCATAGTTGCCATATTGGCTGGTAAGTTCCCAGTCGCCCTACATGGCACTGATTTTATTTCATTAATTAGTAGTAATCTGTTAGAGGAAATAGTACAACAGCCCTGTCATAACCATGATATGGAGGCATATGTGCATTTAATTTTAATTAAAAAGCTGAATCTTTTAATTCTCATAATAAACACCCCCAAACCGTGATTGATTTGAAAGTATTGCAGATGTTGCTCAGCTGTAACTTGTCCTGTTAGATCACTAGTTTGGATGCTTTGCTAGAAGTGCTTTAAATGGTAACAAGAGATTATCAGGATTGCTGTCTAAACCTGTCCGAGCCAGTGAACAGGTCTCTGTTATGGTGTTTATTGGAACATGGCTCTTCCGGCAGATTATTCTGCCTTTTAGCCACAACTGTAGAATATTTCTCTGGAATGATTTTGTACAGCCAGCAGACTATAGATTCAACACGTATGTTCTGAAAGTTAATCTGCTCGAGGAAAAGGCTATACTTGTTTGAATGTTATGTACCTAGATGGGCTTATTATGTTTTGCAGTGAGCAGAACTGGGGGTCACAGTCCTGATTTTACCGTGAAAATTAGCGAAACGTGAAGCTGTTTCTTTTCATTTTCAGTGCGGGCTTATTTGTTCCTTATGCTTGTTAATGGATGGATTTCTTGCATGAGCAGGGAAATGGAAAGATCTTGGTGAACCTCAAGGAAAAACATGGCCAAAAACCAACTACCTTTTCTCCAGGGAGCTGTAATGTACTTCCTTTTTCCACAGCAAAGTACACTGAATATAAGCCAAGCTGGCCTCCTGACCCCATTGGACACAACAAGCTGTGGAAGGCCAAAGGCAACAGCTCTCAGCTGCCACGCCCACCTCCCGGTCTGACCAACCAAAAGCAGCCGGCTGTGTCGCCATGGGCTGGGGGCGGTCCCCGATTGGCCAGGGGCTGGGGAGGCTCTGCTGGCAGCCAGGATACTCGATATGGGCCAGGTACTGTATCAAGCAGGTCTGATGATGATGATGATGATGATGATATGTGATCTTAGAGTAAATAGCAGGTGGAGTCCAGTTGTATTGGTCAATGATTGTCAAAATCTGACGGACTGATTTTGTGTGTGTGTGTGTGTGTGTGTTCGTTCCCCTCTCCAGGCTCTACATGGAGTGATGCTGGTGTCTCCAGACCTAGCTGCTGGTTGCTGCTTAGCAACCTTACCCCCCAGGTATGGGGATGGGGGCAGGGGATGGAATGGCTTTAAGCAAGAGGTGGTGGTGTTAACTACAGAGCCACTGAGAGATAATTTCGATCAAGCCAGTCAGTTATCACTGTCACCAAAAAACTGAATCCATGTCAACTTCTTCACTGGCCTGGTTGGTTTCATCTGGCTTTCCCATGCTTAGCTACGTCAAACTGTGATGCTGCTCTTCACATTTGCTTCCCAGGACAGCAGATGTCTGTTAACTCCAGGCCAAAATCAAGGGATTGTTTCATTCTACCCATAAATATGTTATAGTTTTGCTCATGAACAAACAACATTCAGGCATCGTTTGCCAACACAAAATCTAAAGTTGTTCAAAACTCATTCAGTGAATTCCTGTTGTGTGGAGTTTACAGTTACGCTTAATTAGTTAATTACCAGACGGATTCACTGTCTTGGGTTGCTCATGTCTGTAAAGGCAAGTGTGCCTCTCCGAAATACTTCTCCTTACTCTGAATCTGTTCCCAACCTGTGTTCAAATTCTTATCAACAGATTGATGGCTCCACTCTGCGCACCATTTGTATGCAGCATGGGCCCCTGCTGACCTTTCACCTTGGCCTGACGCAGGGCAGTGCTCTGATTCGCTACAGCTCCCGGCAGGAAGCGGCCAAGGCCCAGAGTGCCCTGCACATGTGAGTCACACTGGGTTTGTCAAGTCGGGCTCAGATGCTGTCATACATACTTCAGGAGGCATTTCTTGAAATGTTTCATAATTACTAATACTTAAGATTGGTCTGTGAATTAGGTGTTGCACCAATTCAAGGAAAATCCTACTGTCTTTTCTCCAGGTGTGTCCTGGGCAACACTACCATCCTGGCAGAGTTTATGAATGAGGAAGAGGTCGGTCGCTATTTTGCACATTCCCAAATGGGTGGAGGTGGGGCCAGTGGTGGAGGTGGGACTGGAGTGAATGTCCCAGGTCCTGCTGGAGGCCAGGTGCCATCAGGGACAGGCACAATGGGGGGCAGTGGAGGTGGCAGCACCCCTGGTAGCGAGAGAGAGCCAGAAAGGGCGGTTGCAGGTGGAGCCGGATCGACTGAAGCGAACAGCAATGGAGGTGGGGGGGTGGGGGGTTTGGGGCCTCCCTGTTCTGGATGGCAAGGCCTGGACGGTACAGCCAGCTCCCCGGATCCCTCCCCAGCCCAAGGAACTGGTCTGAGCATCTTTGCGCAGTGGAGCAGCAATGGGTCTGGGGGAGGAGGAGGAGCAATGGGCTGTAGCAGTATGGGGAATGTGGAGCCTGCGAGGCAAGGGCTATGGGGGGGCATGACCCCAGGCTATCCCGGCAGCAGCCTCTGGGGGGCGCCGCCACTGGAAGACAGGCACCAGATGGGCAGCCCAGCTGCTCTGTTGCCTGGGGACCTACTGGGAGGAGGGGCTGACTCCATTTGATACGATCTGTCTCTCTCGCTCTCTCTCTCACACACACACACACACACACACACACACACACACACACACACACACACACACACACACACACACAC
>JAACJT020000075.1:3784742-3827028 GCA_009936485.2 Gymnarchus niloticus
ACAGGGCGGCCTGGCGTGCTGTGGTCCATGGAGTCGCGAAGAGTCGGACACGACTGCGTGACTAAACAACAACAAATTGTTTTAATTGCTTATTTGTTTGTCAACCGACGTTCAATTAGACAGAGAGTTTGCAGCATCTTGATGCTTCTCAAACAGAGTCGCTGGAGGCAGTTCAGGCTGTGGTAGAAGAAGAGCGACAGGACATACAACGGAAGCGACTGCGGTGGCTGACGGCACGTGATGAAATTATATATTAAGAGAAACGTGTACGTTCGATACGCGCACAACTGCGGCGCCCCGAGGGAAATGCAAGAACGTAACTGGTGCTTTAACAGCAAGGTGTCAAGCTCCACTATTGTGCAGTAAGATTAAATGGATTCTCGATCACATACAAAACATACCAGCGCTTAATGGCACACGTATATTTTTACAGCCCAGCAGCGCTAAATCTGTTTGCCGCGCCATAGCCAGTCGAAACCGCCAGAGGGCAGCCGTGTGTCTCCAATTTCATGTGAAGTGCGGCTTTACAGATAACAGGGCCGCACTACTGTGCCTAACACTTCTACAGCAGCACCTTTAGCTTCTTTTAGGCATAGCGGGGATCAGGGCTAATAATTCCCAGTCCTGTAGTCTAGGCTTTGTTAACAGGGGATGAGTTCCAGGTTAGACCAAACTCACCCAGCTTCAGTAACATTCCATAAACCGGTCCTCAGTTATTGTTAACAGAATGAAGTGCCGTTTATAAACCATCACGGGACAAATAATATTTTTTGTGTCTCTTTGTCCTGACATTGAAACACTTTAGACACAGCTTCCTCTATAGAAATACGTTTCACTTTACAAAGTAAACATCGCTACAACTCCCGTGGATGACCTAATCCGACTGCAGTTTCAGGCTTCACATTTCATGCATACTGCGACTTGTGTCTGACCCATACGCATTCTTTACTACGCACCTCCGCCCTGTAAAACTCCTCAGGCAGATTGTGTTCAACATGTTTTTTCTACCCCAACTGTTTAAACTGAGGTGACCAGGAAGACCGCTGTGAACAGGGGTCTCTGAAGCAGTGGTAGACCAAGTCTGATTATGAAGTCACTTGAAGCTACTAAACAAACCAGTCACCTGTTGTTGAGGATCAGGGCAAATCAGATACTCATTGGCTGAATGCCATTTGCATGTCCAGGTGATTTTACCTGAGTTACACTTCAATATTTTTGATTGTGAAATTAAAATGACTTCATATTGGTCATCTCCATTCTGAGTGACAACTGATTGAAGGATGAGTTTCACCAAATTTACCAGCATGACCCATTATACCATCGCAATTATGGTTGATGGTATTCATAGCAATCAAAATATTTGCAAATGGCACGCTCTTATATCAGAGATTGATTTTGAGCTCCGTGGCTATGTGGACAGAAAACAATAGGTTACAATTAACATTGGTTGCATATTCATATTTTACAAAAATAGTTATTCCCAAAACAAATTCAACCACAGGCTCAACCCCAAAGCCAAGGAAAGCTAAAAAAAATATGTTGTGTGCCATAGGATTTCTTCCTCCAATAAGAGTGAACTGAATAAGCACATTTCCAGACATGATGCATCCGACCACAACACACAACAAAGTGAGAGTCTGAGGAAATCGCTCATCATCCAGGGTGATTTTAGATAGCCTTTATATTTTGGGAGATTTTTTGTACTGTCAGCTGCCTGTGTAGTTCTTGGTTCAGCTTTAGCTTGTTCTCCTTAACCCTGCAGCACTTCTCTTTACTGAGCCCTCTAATTCTCTCTCCTTTTCACATTTTCTCACTGGCTGTTTGGTTCTGCTTTTCGGCTTACTTCACGCGGAACAGAAAGTTCATCTTTGTCACCATCGATATACGGTCCTGGTTTTCACACACTTAAAGAGGACATTCAGCGCTTATCTTAAAAAGTCAGCTGTCCTCTTTGTACTGAAATAAAGTTGCCTACGTGGACAGGGAAACGCGTGTCCCTTGAGACTCTATGCTTTGGTCGTAATAGTATGTGGCTGGTTTGAAACGACAGTAAAAAAACAGTTATGGAACTCAGACAAAAAAAAAAAAAAAAAAAGGAGGTACCTGATCAATGGCAAAAATTTTAACTAACTATAACATGAATAAAGCCTTGAGACACTCAAAGGTCACTGTACTCACCAACATCAAACACATAGCAACAGTAAATGGTCTGATGAGTCAGATTGAAATATAGTTTCAATGAATTATACACCACAACAATTTTATATACAATATATACAACATTTATTAACTATAAAATAGGATGTATTTTTATTTCCCCAATAGAAAAAAATACATACAATAAATATAAACAAGAATGCCTTTGTTTCCAGGGCATTATTGACCATCCCACAGCTTGTGCATAAGAAAAGGTGGTTTCTGTTTGGTATTAACAGGGACGAGTGTTTTAGGGTGCCTCTAATCCAATACATACAAAGCCAAATATAAAATTAAGTTAAATCAGCTCAAATCATACTATTTTGTTCATGAATATTGTAACAATGGTAAGGCTTGTTAAATCCATAATAAATTACATTTGCTAAACAAACCAAACAATCAGCTTCCATATTAAGGGGAGTTTCCCCTTGTCTTGAACTTTGACATATTCAGCATCCATAAATGCAAAGTCATCCATGTTCAGTTTCCTGTAGCCCAGGAAAGGCATTTGAACCGGTTTTGATTGGTTTAAAAGTTCAGGTAATCCAGACACCCCACACTATCATGTCCATTACTATAACCTTCAATAATACATGCCAAGTGCCGTCATCTCTCACCATCTCATTACATATAGCCAACTCTCAGCTCTCTCTCTATATCTTTCTAGTATTTCATTCATTTCTTTGCTGTGGTGTTGCCACTATGTCCAGCAACTGCCTTAAAAATACACATAAATAACATTGATACAAATGCTCTCAACTTAGAGACAGACCCCTCAAAAACAAACATCTTGTACTCAAATTACAGCAATGACTGTCCTTTTACTCATACCCCTAGCATTAATAACAAAAAATAAAATCACAAACCTTATGAAATCTCAGTATGCAGAATTTTAACTTCAATCACAGCACAAGTTTGCTTTTTTTTTTTTTTTTTTTTTAAATACACATAAAAACAAAATAGAACTCTGATAAATGTTGCTTTTCACGAAACACTTAACTAAAATCAGACGAATGCAGCCGTAAGTTGCACTGACAGAACCTGTTTCCGATCGTGATGAACTGAACCATGTAAGCTCGGCTCGGCCCACGAGGAAAACTCCTGTTGACACAAAGCGGGCTTGACCGAGAAGCTGCAAGCTCAGAGGAGGATGAGTGTGGATTTAAAGAACACATTACGGCATGTCGATACGCACATCGTGACACACCACTGTGTCTCAGAACATATGCTGAAAGTGAAATGTGACAGTTACAAAAATATAATGCCTGGACACCAGACGTCATCGTATTTCTGGAGGAATAAACGGCAGTGCGACTCGCACCATGGGTTGTGCAGATACCACCCAAACGAAGCGCAATGTTGTCACCAAAGTGCGACTGCTGACACTGAGGGAAACTGTCTCTGTGTTGTGGTCATGCTGCCCTTGGTCACTCATATTTATTTAATCGGTCTGTGTTGACCTAAGTGCAAGACCTGGTTCTGAGCATACTGGTTCTGTCTGTGTGTGTGTGTGTGTGTGTCCTACTGCCTCTCATTCCCCTGACGTCGGCCCACCTCTGTTCCAACCCTAGGAGCTGCTCTGCTCCCTCTGTGCGTGTCCCTGCGGCGGCGTTTTCACGATGGTGATGACCGAGGCCGTGTTGAGGCGGGGGGCCACGGCCACCAGGCTCCCAGCACCGGGCTCCAGCCCGCGGGCAAACCTCTGCAGGGCGGCCAGCCGCGCCCCCAGGCCCTCCAGCTCGCGCCGCATGCCGGCGTTCTCGGCCCCCAGGCGCTCTACCTCGCGCTGCAGCTCCGCCTTCTGCTGCTCCAGGGCCTCACGTTGCGACACGCGCTTCACCCGGCAGCTGGCCGCGTAGCCGCGGTTCTTCAGCGTGCGCCGACGCTGCTTTAGCTTCTGCACCTCCTCCCGCGAGAGTCCACGCAGGTGCATGTTCAGCTCCCTCACCGACAGGGACATCAGCTCGCTGTCCGACAGCACGGGGACATTCTCCCCGCACTCCCGCTTCACCTGAATGTGCAGGTGGGGGGGAGCAAGGAAGGGTTTAATTTCAAGAGCTTTTCACATACATCGGCATGAAACCACATGGGGAAACAGCCACAATGCAGCTCTGTAGAGCATCTCTGAGACATAACCATTTGTTCATTTCAGCTTTTTAGGTTTAACCATGCCAATAGCAAGACTGACCTTACTAACTTATTCAAAACATTAGTTAGCTTCAACTCAAGAGTGCCTCTACTTTGCTGAAAGCAACAAGCAGAAAGAGCAAAATGACCTTAGTGGGACTTTCCCCATATGGAACTTAGTGCCAACAGATGCTAGTCAAAAACACCAGAGGCACAGAGAGCAAATCAATGACAGACAGGAGACTCACCTTCAGTGCTTTGCTAACTCTGTTGTCTGACGTCATGGTCCACTTTTTGCTCACCGGGTGTGGATTCTCAAGTCTTCAGAAAGGCAGGAGAAAACAAGGAGAAACGTCTGAAGAAAGCTGAAGAAAGCCCGCTGCACTGTGAAATGCTGAACAAGCACCTGCTTATTCTTTATCCACCCCACCATTTACATGACTGGTGCTTTGGTCCAATACAGAACATCACATAACTGCTACCTCAGTATTTTTGTATTAAAAACAAATGCACTGATTACAGGGAAAAACAAAGGTAGTTTTATAGTTAACCACGCAACATCTTGTCAATTAAAAAATACCCAAGACATCAACGAACTAAAGCATAGCTCTAGCAAGCGAGAATGACACAAAAGAAGAAAAATCCAGATAGATATTTGAATGGTACAATGCGTGTTAAACATCACATTACACATTAACAGTTTTCACGACTGAACAAACACACAAAACCTTTCGATGTAGTTCTTCCACTTAAGCACACAGTTACAGTACTTCCTCCATCATCCCATCGATACCTCAGGTTGTCACAGGTGTACCCTCACCCCGACACTTCCCCAATCGCGTTTTTTTTTGCAAATGCCTGATGCGCAGCTAAAGAATGCATCCGATGAACGGCGACGGGCTCGCAAACAGAGTATGGCATGGGATGGCATGGGATGGCATGTGACGTACACGCCTCGGTCAGCCGTCTTCCCCGCTCTTTGCCGACTCATCCCAGACCGGGGGCGTGCAGGAGGACCGGAGGGGGAGCCGCCCCCCTCATAAACACCGAGTCACGGTGAATCAGCAGTATGCTGACCGGCGCAGGCGCAGGCCACACATCCCTACGCTCTTTCCTGCTAGACCCACCGCGACGATGTGCCGGATCAAACAGCATGAAACGGCCACCAGAACACACAGATCTACAGGGGATCTACAGGGGATCTACAGGGGATCAGGTGGAACTCTTCAATAAGCCGCCTGTTAACATTTGACTTCCCTACAGGATGAAAAATGCTGCGATCTCGTGGACTTTACCTGGGGGGGGGGGGAATATATCATTTTCCTGAAGCGATTTGACGAGATGAACGATATTAACGAAAGAAGGCGCGCGCAATGAGTCCACCCGCCTTAAAACGGGCAACATTCCGTCCTTTCAGGAAAGAAAGCGCATCAAATGTACTCCTTGTCTATTAAATACAAGTTTATCACATGCATGTTACCAGCACAGAGCCCTAGCATAAACTTCTGTCATGCTTTTTTGTAAACACATACAACTCTTAATTAATAATAAGAGTCCACCCATGCCCTTATAGGGATAATAACAGCTAAGCTCGCCGTGCGTGTAAACACAGCCATTACAACCACGCAGTCTTCCGAGCTTCACGTCTGAAAGCTTCTCGGTATAATTCGTAACACCTGCCAAAACACCCTCCTTTCACAAGCACGGAAATCCCCCGAAACAGTGACCACACTCCCTTTTGGTGTCTAAAATGTACAACAATAACGTTATCAGTCCAATACGTCCTGCGCAACACAGTCCTCGCCTGTAGCTAGCTACTGTAGTTAGCTGCCAGATACAGTCACCTAACATAACAAAACAAACTTACCCTTGATTTTTTTTTTTCCCCCCTATAAACACTTGGGAATATATCCGATGTCTCTGTTTTGTTTAGACAAAACGAATCTTAACACGACACGCGAATTCGATCCGTGGACAAAAACACGAAGCTGCTGCCCAACGGCAGAAAAATGTCACTTCGCCTTTTCCCGGAATTACTCACTGTTGCCGTTCTTTCATTCATAAAAAACGCGTGCGCGATGACGTCATGGCCGAGGCAGGAGGGCGGGGCTTCGGCCGCCTCCACGGTTTACCAGAAGGCTGGAAGAGAGCGACGCCATCTTAGTGATGGTGGCGGCCTATGGTGGGCACCTGTGACCGCAGAGATCGACATCGGTGACATGAACCTGGTACACGCCACCTATAATTAGAATCGACAACCAATAGATTTTTTTAATATTGAAACTGTTGTAGCCAGTTTTTTCCCCTTAGTGTACGTTACATAACCCCCTTCCGTTATTGATGTTTTATACTGAGTTTTTAATTAACATGAAACCTGATATATATAGAATAAAACCAAATATATATGGAATGAAACCTGATATATATTGAATGAATACCAATATACTGTACACACCAAAGTATATGCACCAAAACTCACATCTCACAGCTATATTTTTCTAATACTTCTACAAGACATGAGTCTAAGTAAGCACAGAGTTTTCTCCATTTCGTAAGCTTTTAAATGCTATTTCAGGTTAAGTAATTCATGGCTGGGTAATGCCTAGCCGTCGTTGGAGTAAAGTGAGAAATGTCAAGTTAATGTAAGGCTAGCTTGCAGTTTTGGTACAGTAAGGCGCTTGAAACTATTTCCTTATAAGGGTTTTCTCGAGCAGGCTTCACCTTGTCTGTCGTCTGCCGTTAATTCTGGGCAAACGCTTCAGGTTATTCGACGGGGCTGGTGATTGCTGTGGGTTTAACATGCCACTGGCGTTTAGGTTGAAATCACTGTTGTTCTGTATTAGGTTACTGATTCTTAAAAATACACTCGGCTCTGGCCTCAGATAATCTGGCCCTCTTAATTGTTTGCGCACCTCTCGAAAATTGAGCGTACTTCATCTACTCTTTCAAATGATGACTGTGCATTAGGGACTGCAGCAATGCTGTTGCTGCATGCATTTGCAACGGTTTCTATGAAACCTTCATCGTTTAGGATATACTGTATTAACAACAAATTCAGCAGATATGCCACTGCAATAAACAGAACACTAAGACAGAGACAATGATAAGCACACCTACAAAGCATCAATCTAAAACAATTTTTCTTTTCAGGAAACAAATAGTTTTATCTAAAGTTTGGGATGCTTTTATGGCTTCTTATTAAAAATTAACTGCAAAGAATCAAAAAACATAACCTCATGGCCAAAAAGGGTAAAGTTAGGGGTTCTAGAAATGAGATTTATGAATGTGGAATTTGCCCAGTAAACAATAAGACCTTAAATATATCATCTATAAATCCATCATCCAAAATTAGTTGCCAAAAAAGGACCATATAGCTTTTAATATCAATCAATTGACCATACACCCTAAAAATAAGAAAAGAGATCTCCTTCCAGAAAGCCTGGGAATAAGAACATTCAAAAGAATGATGTAAAATAGATTCTATTTCCATGACACAAGAAGAACAGAAGGGTGAAATGTTCGTTAATTTAGCCAATAAGTAATTACAAGGATAATATTTGTGCAATATTTTGTTATGAATCTCTATAACCTTAGGCAGCAAAAATGTATAAGCTGGCCATAATTTACCCAAACATAGTCCATTGTTTGGGAGAGACTGCACTAGACTCTGCCATGTTTAGACTTTTGACATCCCAGTGACACGCCCCCTCATCGGGCACCTTGTAGTGGAAGACCCAACGAAATTGACCAAAGCAGTGCCTATCGGTAATTTCACGTTCATTGTATGTATATCGTTTTTTTCATTCAATATAATCTTAGTTTTTAGCGTACGTAGAGCAGTTCTTTAAAACATAGACTATATAGACATTAAGTTTAAAAACGGAAATTGTTCATCACAAAATTGCCAAACATAATTTAAAAAATATTTAATTTCTTTGTAGACCGTTCTCATCGTCCACTCTATTCACCAACGTCGATTTCATTAGCATTCATTCCATATATATCAGGTTTCATTCAGCATATATCAGGTTTCATTTCCATTGTGTATGTATCGGTATTCATTTAATATATATATATATATCAGGTTTCGTTCTGTGTATATCAAAGATCATTCAATATTTCCTGTTTGGCGTGCCATAACATATATATTTACACGTGTTGCTGACCATATTCATATGGTTTGTACTACTTTTGCTTGCGCTGAAATTGACGTCATATAAGTAATTTTCATGGAGACCACATGCAATGTTAGTGCATGTATCCTTCGCAGAATAATCAACACAGAAAAATACCGGGGCGCCCCAGACTACCGATGGTCCTCCTGTGCTCTAGGTGGCGCTGTTACTCCCGAGGCTGCAGTCTCGTCACATTCGCCGAACGCTGTTTCCGGCCGTTCAGCGCGCTAGTAACTCGAATGACCTCAGCCTCCGGCGCAGGCGGCTCACGCTTCCTTGTCAGTGGGTTTATCCGAGTCGGGCTGAGACCGGTGAGGCTGACCTGCAGTGCTCTCATTTTCGGCTTTTTTTCAGGCACGAACCCGAACGTCCCGTGAGGGAAGTGGATAATGGATGGAATCGAGAAGCTTTCTCCCTCAGCGGGCCCAATTGAGAGCCGGGCTCCCGAAGACGAGATCGAAGGAGATGATGAGGACGACGAGGTAGCCGCACGTCTCGGTGTAGGCTGTTGCTTCATGAATATATATATATATATATATGTGTGTGGTTTGCAGGACCGACTGTAGCCATGCCCATGTGAAAGAGACAGGGTGTTAGCCGGACTGGTGGCGGATCGGAAAGCTTATCCCCCTTAAGGCTGAACTCTTTGCCTCCTCAGGGTTCTGCTTGGAAAATGTTTCCTGTGTTAACCAATTTGTGCAACCACAAAACATGCTGGTTATCCCAGTTCACAGCTTTTGTGTTGTTAGCTCCAGGTAGTGCTCGATCGAATACAATGGGAGCGATACATGTGTAAACCGTAGTCAGCTCGGTTCTTTTTTCCATTACAAATTCGCCATCCGTTGCTGAGCAGGTTATTTTTAATTACGGCCAGCCAAGAAGTTTGGGTTGCTATGGGACGTCATTTACGTCAGTGTGCTGAGGCCAAGTAATTCTGGTCGTCTAGAAACCATCATTCGCTCTTGCCCATGAGATTTGTTTAAACTTTTTCAGTACGAAATATTGATTTGTGTTTTGTGAAGTTTGTATTTGTCGTCTCTACTGTAACCCCTGCCCACCATGTAGGACAATCGGCATTTTTTTTTTTCCTTTGTTTTGCTAACTTTCTTGTGTGCTCCTCTGCTCTTCAGTTGGATGAGACCCTCATGGAGCGGCTATGGGGTCTCACTGAGATGTTCCCAGATAGTCTGAGATCTGCAGCTGAGGTATCTGCAAACTGTTCTCTGTCTGTGGCTAAGAAGCTGTACAGGTGAGTTCAGGAAATGGTGCATGGGTTCACCCTGTTGGTGTTTCTGGCTGGTCTCCACAATTCTTTGTCTTGTTTTTCAGCTTTACGCGGTCGGCACTCTGGGTGGGCACCACCTCGTTCATGATCCTGGTGCTGCCTGTGGTCTTCGAGACGGAGCGATTGCAGCTGGAGCAGCAGCAGCTTCAGCAGCAGAGACAGGTAATCTTTGTTTGTCAGTGGGCCTTTTCCAAGCCCTTATTAAGGTTCTCTTGTAGATGATGCTTTGGACTTATATTAAGCTTTATATGTAGGGTTTATTGGAAATCCGTCTTTAATATGATTTTACTGGCGTTTTGTGGCACAGATCTTGCTAGGACCCAACACTGGAATGTCTGGTGGGATGCCCGGAATGATGACTCCGGGGAAGATGTGATCGCATCGTTCTTCTGTGAGCCTCTGAGTTGCATGGGGACAGCGGGGGACTGGAATGCCGAGAGGGTGGAGGAGGAAGAGAATCCAGATAGAGGAGAGCCAACGCACACAAGCTTACTCCAGCGCTGGGACTTGGCTGGGGAGGGAGTTGGGAGACATCTCCCAGCTTGTGGATTAAATTGTGCTGAGATTACCTTCCCTCTCACTGCCTCTCATAAAACATACTGAAGACATTGTCTTCTGACAGCTAATCTTTTACTTTAATTTTTATTCAGTACGCCTATGAATATATATGTTTTTTGTGGGGTGGTGCTACTGATGGAGAGTTGGAGTCAGTATGTAAGGTTACATTTGAGTATGAGTACACAGAATGGTAAATAATTTGAGAACCTTGTTCCACATAGCTAGGTGCCATCTACGTTTGTGAACCCATCGTCCGGCCTGCAACTGCTGAGCAAAACCTAGATGGCACAAGTGCTGTCGTTGCCACAAGATGGATGCTCTATGTATGATGGATTAATTCCCATGCTTATGTCAGCGAAGGTTTTGCAATTCGAAAACTGTCCAGAAAGTAAAAATCAAGTTCAAACTTTCAAGTGTATTTTGTTAAAATATGTTCCCGTTGAAACACGTTATTTTCTATCCATATGAGTAAGTCAGAGCAGGAATGTGGTACTCTGCCTCTATTTTAGGCTCTCCAACCTGTGCTCCCTTGTTGTCGTCTAACATGACTGCAGGAATAAAAACCAAGAGAGAAATTGTTGCGGACTCCTAACTGCTTTGTTTATTACAAGAAAGTGTTTTAATCGATTTATTATTGCTCGAAGTCAGCAGCTTGCCATGTTTTTACGAAAGCAAATAGGCACCTTTCCTAGGGCTTGCTGATAGTACACTTATGTGTGCATTTGATTGAAAGGTGCGTTACATTTGAAATCCTGCGTAAAAATACGTAATGTCACATTTTTTTTTTTTTTGTGAAAAATATTGCTGGTGGTGATGTCCTTGCACATCCTGGCTGCTTTTGGCCGCAGAAGGAGACCCTTTCCTAACTCAAGTATTATATTAAGATAAGCAAACTTTTTTTCCTCCTGAGGACAATTTTACCAAGATATAACACAATGGAGATTTTGCCCAATACCTTCTCAGTACACAGCATACAGAAACAAGAGGTTCAAGACAGCTTGTTATTTTGTTTCATTATTGCAAAAAAGAGGGAGGGGGCATGGTGGCTCAGTGGTTAGCACTTGTACCTCCAGGATGGGTTGGGGGTTTGAATCCCACTGGCCCTGCGTGCTTCTCCCTGTGCTTTGCAGGTTTCCTCCCGTAGTCCAAAGACATGCATTTTTAGGCTGACTGGCATGGCTAAATTGTCCATAGTGTGTGATTTGAGTGTGTGCATGACTGTTCCCTGCGAAGGGTTGGCACCCTATCCAGGGTGTCCCCCATATTGTGCCCCAAGATAGCCTGGGATGGGGTCCAGGCCCCCTTGTGATCCTGAATAAGCGGTTTGGAAAATGGATGGACATTCATCAGGCCATAATGATTGGAAGGGTGCGTGCTGTTGATTACTGTGTCCTACCCCAGGAATCATTAAAGTAACGAATCAGAAATGTTGGTTATGAAAGTCAGTGACTGACAGCATGTCATAGTTTGTCCCACCACATAATTTCGATCACTGCTAAAGTGTGATAGGGATTATTCTGGATGGGAAGTGATATTCATATTTCAAATGCATACTCATTGAAGCCACCTCAGTCCCTGGGTCATTTGAACAGGTTAAAATGTGGGACGTGCCAATTCCACAAAGGCAATTAGGTTGAAAAAAAAGTCCAAGGGATAGCACAATGGAGATTCTGCCCAGAACCTCTCTCTGTACACAGCACACAGAGATTTGGGGGGTGTGAGGCCACAGTATCACATACTGATCTAAATACAAATCCCTCAGCAGTCAGGTGACATCCATAAATGCTGCAGAGCACTCAGATGTTTCCTGCAGCAGAACACATAGCTACATCAGTGATAAGGTTACATCATATTACAGTGGAACAATGGGTAACACTGCAAATCACATCTTTGAAGATCTAGTCCCATTCTTGACCCTGGGTGTGGAATTTGTATGTCCTCCAAGTTTTTCTGTAGGTTTTCTCAGAATATGTTACTTTCCTCCAGCATTCCACAGACATGCAGTTAGACTATTTGGTGTCGCTAAATTGCACAGAGTATATATCTTTGTGAGTACGTGTATGTGCCCTGTGATAGACTGGCATCCTATCCAGGGGGCATCCCATCTTTGTGCTCTATTGTGATTGATTAGACTCCAGGGCCCCCCAAGTGACCTTGGTTAGGATAAGCAGTTAGATGTACAGTATGGACTGATGGATTAAGTACTCTACTGAAGTAGCCTTCTCAGCTGTGCCACCAGATGTCGCTATTTGACTTTTTGGGGGCCAAATTCTAAAACTTTCTAGAACAGCTGAAGACCTAAATTTATTGCATTGTATTACTTAACAATATAATTGATAATTGACGATTACATTTTAAGGTGCATTTTTTATTTCCCAGACCTTTTTTACATAATTACCACAAGGAGTTTGCATATTAAGCCCACAGTGACCGACAATGAACATTCAAAATGAGTTGGTGAGGCCTCAGCACCTATTGTCTGATGAGCCCTGGATGGCTGCCCATAGGGCAGCATAGTTGTCTGCTTGGTGATCTCGATCCTGTGCACACACCTTAGAACTCTGTTTTAAATTCCAGAAGTCCCCATGAGATAAAACATAGGATGAACAAACTCATTTGCACAAATAGATTGGAATGTGGGTTTTTACCCCCACATTTCCCATCATGCTGTTCCATGAGACATATGTACAGGTGAGAACAGAGTGCAGGGTCAGTCTTATCTGGTACCCCTGGAGCAGTTTTTAGATTACAGGCCTTGTCCAAAGGCCTAATGGTGTTTCACTCAAAGGTAATATCGGCAATTTTGCCAACCCTGGGATTCAAATCAGCAACATTCTGGTGAAAGACATCTAACCCAAAGAGCCACAGCAGCCCAACTTAAATGGATTTATTCAGATATTAGGCACCCTGTCCCACAAATCTACAGCCATAATTCTGTTATGTAAATCCGATCCAAGATATCAGTCTTCCTCCCTTAGACTAGACTCTTTCAGGAAATAGATGAACATCTACTGTTGTCAATTAAATAACAGAGCAGTGGACAGTGGTTACCAACCTGGGGTCTGTGACCCCCTGGGGGTCTGCAGAGATATGTGAAGGGGTCCACGGCAAAATGGGGAAAATAAAAATCATATGATTTTATTGTTTATAACTTGTAAATAATAAAGCGTTTGTCTAGTAGTTCAGTTTGTATTTTAATAATATCATGTTCACTTCGTTAGTGTGCTTGCCAATTACGCCTGATTAATAAGCGCGTTTTTCAAATGCTAGTCGAAGGCTACCGTAAACGTACACACGTTGCATTGTGGCGTTAAAGCGGGTCACGAATGCTAACATAAGCAATGATGGACCGTTTTTTTAAAGGAAACATTCCGAAGAAAACCCATCGTGTATTTCTGCTTTAACTTCCAGTTTGAGTGCCTTCTGCGGCATCCCGAGCTCCGGTGGCTGTCCCCAGGCCAGTTTTACAACGAGTGTACGGTTTGAACTCCACAAAGAGCTGCGTGAATTCCACACACCTGAGAACTCCCAGTTTGCCAGCTCTTTCGACAGCTAGTCATTGGGTTCTGAAGCTTGCGTATTTAGCCGATATATTTTAACTTGAAAATAGCTTGCAGTGCACGCAGGGCCGCGATCACAGCATAGTTAATTTGCAAGATAAAGTTCGTTGGGAGTGAAATCTAAACGAAGGAAGCATTGTGACGTCACAGAGTTTTTTTTAAAAACAACATTTATTAAAACGTCACAAGTAAATTGGAACGTCGAATGCTTGTGCAGACACTGTCCGACCTATAAACAGTCACATCTGACAGACCTTAAAGGATACCTAAGCGACCATTTCCACAGGTAGGTAGTCGGTCTGTATAGCAGTTTATCACGTCAATTTTGAGACACCAGTTATCATAGTTAGCTGCACTGCATGTCCAAGGCAAATTCCTTGTATGGATGTCTTTAGGCTGCAGTGAGAAACTAAAATACTCAGTGTTAAGGCAGACTATACAAGAACAACCAGCAAGCTCCACACGCAGAATTTTCCATCCCCGGATATGTGAACAACACTATACCCACGTACTGAGCCACATACCGTGCAGCTACTTGGATAATTGTTTTGTTTTAATGTTTTGTATTTGTGACTTAATACTGATTTCAATATCAGTGACGTACGAATTGAATATGAAAGCTGAAGATGTGCATTCATCTCTTTGTTATTATTCTATGCTATACTTCCGACGTCTACGGATAAACAAACGTCGGGTATTGACGTTCCCGTAGATTACGTCAAAGTGTAGCCGGCAGTACGCAGATTCCTCAACACGCTCTACGCTACTTTATTACGTTCGTCCCGTTACTTTGCGTGACGTTTACGCCGACGCTGCGTTTTTGTTTTTTGTTTTTTTTTCTTTTTGCGCCGATGAAGCCGCCATTTTATCGCGCTTTGTTGTTAGCAGGACCGGTTTTGCAAAGTAATTTTGCGAAAAGAAAGTACAGCAGTTGCAGGCGGTGCTTATTTGAGTGAGTTATTATCGTTGAGGTTTCCCTTTACAGGTAAGCGCCTGAAAGCCAAGACAAACTGTACGCCGTCAAACTTGAAGCCCTTTGAAAATTGAAGCTAGCGAGCGAGCGAAGCTGAGTGTCTCGTCGAAGTAAAGATGCGGGGCAGTTCTTCATACGGGGACAGAGACAGGGACCGTGGTCGTGACAGGGGGTAAGTAATTCGGCCACCTACATATAAGTAAGTTTTAGTGTGACGGGGTGCAAATTTGTCACTCACTTTGGCCACCGTGTTGATTTACTCGAGAGTTTGCCTCAGGAAGAGGCGTCACCTCGTATAAAACACCTGATCACAAAACTGATAAACAGCTGGGGAACACTGGCTTTATCCCACCTCACATCTGGTTAAGTATTTGAACTAACGGTGCTAAACATGGATAAAATTGTGCCACTTCCAGTAACATCGCAATTGCTTCAAACTGTGTGTGGGACTTTATTCATGAAAAAGTGTTTTTGTGTATTTATTATCCTCGTTATATGCCTCAAAGTTTTGTGTGTTTTTTACTGAGTTAGTCACTAAGGAAGTTGTAAAAAAAAAAGTTTGTATCCGGTCGCTGGAGGCATCGTGTAAAGAAAATACTAGCTTTTGAATTGTTTTAGCAATATATGCAGTAATCCTTGGAAATTAAATCCTTGTTTTTTTTATTGGTCTTAAGCAGGGTTTTAAACTCTGGGTGTCCTTTGTTTTGCCGTCAATAACTTGCCTTCGTTGAGCGTTTTATTGATCGTACCGGATTGATTATGGTTTGATTGACTGACTTAACTTATTGATTGACATTGTTTCTGTTTAACAAAGGTGAAAACTGTATTTTAAGATTAAAATGCTGTCAATAATTCAATCAAGGCTAATTGCTCAGGGGAAGCAATGATGAGAGTGTGCAGTAGGTTGCTGGGTCCAGGATTAGGATACTGTGGTCTGAATGGTCATCCCATTCTGTCCTCTGATTAAATCCCAAGGACACGTTTTGGGTCAAGTCGGAGCAACTACTCTCCCCCAAGGAAGTTTGGTAACCCTGGGGAACGTCTCCGCAAAAAGAAGTGGGACCTGGATGAGCTGCCAAAGTTTGAGAAGAACTTCTATCAGGAGCATGTGGAGGTTCAGTGCATGACACAGGTACTCCAAAAACACCCACAGGTGTTGCAGCTGCAGCTTTGTTGTTCCTCTTTGACCCACTGTTTTTCCCCTCCGACATACTGGACTGTATTCCTTATACCCCAGTTTATGGTCCTCCTCTCTTTTGCCATCTGTTGTGTCTGGTGCCTCAGTATGATATTGAAGAGTTTCGCCGGAAGAAGGAGATTACCATCAGGGGGACAGGCTGCCCCAAGCCAGTCACTGCTTTCCACCAGGCAAACTTCCCACGTGAGTAAAAGGCACAGGATGGTGGAATTTGGCATGCGTGTTGCAGCAGAGTTTTTTCATATGTTTCTGGAACATGTAATGCCTGACCCCCCAACATATTCCATCGTTTGTCTTTCTCGCACAGAATAGAGGTGCACTTTGTAACATGATGAGATTTTATTTTATTATTAGAGTTGCATTGCAAACTCTTATAGTTGTAAGTGATCTTTCTTGGATTGCATGAATCATTGATATTGACACCATTTGGCTTTTATTCAAGTAACTTGATTAAAATAACCTGCTCATGACAGCGCCGTAGGCACATCTGGCACTTGAACACATGACTGTATTTTCGGCTAAGTCTGATTCCCTGACTGCCGTACTTGTTCTTCAGAGTACGTGATGGATGTGCTGCTGCAGCAGAGCTTCAAGGAGCCCACAGCCATCCAGGCCCAGGGTTTCCCCCTGGCACTGAGCGGGAGGGACATGGTGGGCATTGCACAAACTGGCTCCGGCAAGACCCTGGCGGTGAGAGGCGTGCGGCAGATGGCAGCTCGTACTGTAGCTAAATAAAAAGGCATTCAAAGCCTTGTGATAATGCCTCTTGTTTTGTAGGTTTAAGAAATTTATTATACAAAAATCATAGGTGGTGGTAGAATAAATTTTTGGGTTAGTGTACAGGTTTATTAAATAGTGTGCTCAGACTGCTTACTAATTGTTGCACTGAAGACCCCCCCAAACCCAGTGCTCTCAACTTTGCACTGTGTTTGAGAAGCTTTGTTTGTGGGTCCACCCCAGAGTACTGCTGCAAGGTGGCATGTTCTCATGCTAGCTCTTCAGCCCTCTCTCCATCATTGCTGTACAGTATCTCCTGCCTGCGATTGTGCACATCAACCACCAGCCCTACCTGGAGCGTGGAGATGGGCCTATTGTAAGTACATAGTGTAATGTGACCCATTTGGCTGCTGGGTTTGTGTAAAGTGTGGCGCTTTTTTTTTTTAAAGGGACAGCGTGCCTATGTACTAATGTGTCTGATTTTGCCCTTTGTTATGGCAACAGAGTTGGGTATTTTGTGTCTTTTAGTAATAGTGATGCGTTGTTCTGGTGTTTGTTACTGAAGTGACTCCCCCCCCCCGTCTTCACTAATCCCTGTGTCTCGCCCCTTCTGTCCAGTGCCTGGTTTTGGCTCCCACCCGAGAGCTGGCTCAGCAAGTACAGCAGGTGGCTTATGATTATGGCAAGTCGTCCCGCATCAAGAGTACCTGCGTGTATGGAGGTGCACCCAAGGGGCCACAGATACGAGACCTGGAGAGAGGTGTGTTGTCAGCGTGTCATCATAAAGGCCTACAACCTTTCACTGGAGGTCACTGTTATCATCGTGCAGGACCAGATCCTCGCAGTAGATTTACAGAGGACACTTCCTGAACATTACTTGGACTTATCTGGTGTTCTACCAGTAAAATAAGTTGATATATGAAGTTCCTGCTAGCGAGGGTCTGTAAGGGAAATGCCCATGTAAATTATGCTTTTTATTAATGGCCCTGGACTGCCAGTCAGGTCAGTGTCCTCCAGCTTGGGTAATTATTTTCTACCAGTTGTGGCTGATTTACATTTGCTTTTAATTGTGTGGCAGAAACTGGGCAAGTGCATCGAAGTCAAGTCTTCAGTCATTTTTGGTCGATTTTCTTCTCATTTTCCATGGTCGTATAAGACCTCCACCCCCTCCAGCCTATGTGAATGCTGCCTGCCTCTGTCACCTTATGGCTTTTCTTCCATTTTCCACTCCTGGCAGAATGGCATCTTTTTTTTTTTTTTCCCCCACCCCTTGTGACAGTTCCTTTGTTTTGCCTCCTCCAGGCTTCCTTTTGCCTTGACAAAGGGAAACGCTAGCTTTCTCAATGCCCAGTGTTACAGGATTCTACCCTGGACTTGAGCCACCAGCTTCTCTGAGTTGAATGATGTGTATTTTAATAGCATCTAAATAAAATTGAGGCTGCAGAGCCATAGGATGTCCCATTACCTATTTTTTTTTTTTTTTTTTTTTTTTTCCCCTCTCAAAAGTGATCTCACAAGTGCCCCCTATGAGCCCTTAAGGCAGTCTTTGGCAAAGACTACATTAATAGTGGGCTGGATGAGAAGACCTCAGGTCTGCACTTGGCACACATCATCACACGTCACTAAAGTGTGCGATTTGGGACAGGGCCATGTTTGGATGTCACAGGTTAAAATGGCTGCCTGCTGAAGTTCTTGTTAGAATTGCTGACTCTACCCTCTGTGTTGGGTAGGGAGTGATGTTTGCCATGTGTCAGGATTGCTTACCTACTTGGATGATCTAAAGAGCCCCTGGCACCTCTGGAACATATTCAAGGCACATTTCTCATTCCCATGTCCTTCTTACAGGCGTGGAGATCTGCATTGCCACCCCAGGGCGTCTCATCGATTTCCTGGAGGCGGGTAAGACCAACCTCCGACGCTGCACCTACCTGGTGCTGGACGAGGCCGACCGCATGCTGGACATGGGCTTCGAGCCACAGATCCGCAAAATCGTCGACCAGATCCGGGTAAGAAAGGGAGCCACCTGCCTGGCCTGGAAGCTGAGCTCGTGAGCCGAGTTGCCGACGTGCCCTGCCCTGTGTGCCGCAGCCGGACCGACAGACCTTGATGTGGAGCGCCACCTGGCCGAAGGAGGTGCGCCAGCTTGCAGAGGACTTCCTGCGGGACTACGTGCAGATCAACGTGGGTGCCTTGGAGCTCAGCGCCAACCACAACATCCTGCAGATTGTCGACGTGTGCATGGAGAGCGAGAAGGACCACAAGTAAGGAGCCGACCTGATGTCTGCTGTTCAGTTGTGACGGAGGAGCTACTTCCCTGGCGTCGTGGCCTAATTGTGAGGTGAACGTGTACCCCTGCCGCCTGACACTCACTGCCCTCATTTACCTTGACTTCTCTGCCTCTCAGGTTGATCCAGCTGATGGAGGAGATCATGGCCGAGAAGGAGAACAAGACTATCATCTTTGTGGAGACCAAGAAGCGCTGTGACGAGCTCACCCGCAGGATGAGGCGAGACGGGTGAGCTGCATGTACACGGTTTATCCCTGCTCATCTGTTTTCTTTTTAAGGAATAGAAGAAAAAATGGCGAGCTGCTGTGTGTGTGTGTGTGTGGCTGTGTGTGTGTGTGGCTGTGTGTGTGTGTGGCTGTGTGTGTGTGTGGCTGTGTGTGGCAGCATTAATCAGCAGTTTTTTGAAGATGGTCTGTAGGCGCAACCTCTGGTCTGATTTATCATATCGTTCTGTTGCACTGCATGTGGTCTGCCAGGTTCTGATGGGGGGCTGCAGTGATGCTATAGTGGAGGCAGGCATTTTCTTAGCGGTTCTGCTGTCACCATGAAATTTATACCCAGTTGAGTCACCCTAAATTTGCCTATGGATGGATGGGTAGCTGTGCTGTAGTTTGGCTGAGCTGCCTTCCAGTCTGACCTGCCTTCTGGAATGCTCTGCGCTAATCTGTTTTGAGTCGGGGATCTCTCTAAGCCTGTAATTGTGTTGTGCTTCCTAGGTGGCCAGCAATGTGCATTCATGGTGATAAGAGCCAACCTGAAAGAGACTGGGTGCTGTCAGGTAAGATGGTGATGATGTTGACATGTTAGTTGGTTTGTTAAGCACTCTGTAGTCACTTAGTGCCATGGTAAGCTTTGACTGTTGCCAAGTTACTTTTCTTTGCAGAAACTTATGTAATATTAATAAAGCATATTAGACCTTTGGCTTTTACGGAGAAAAGTGAAAACTTTGGTTACACCAAAATATTCAGGAAAGGTTTGAGGAGAAGCATTGTCATGATCAAACTCTGGAAACTTACTGACAGACCATTGTATGCTTTTTGGGAGGAAATTTGTCATTTTTGTTAAAGCCATATTTTTAAGGAAAAATATTAAAATCGATTTGACTAATGATTATCAGCTACAAAATTTTGCATGTAGGACAACCTCAGGTCGTAATTTTCACAGGATTCTCATTGTCAGTTGGCTTCTGACTTCTGCCGTGTGCCATTTCTGTTCCAGAGTTCCGTAGTGGCAAAGCTCCGATTCTGATCGCCACAGATGTGGCCTCCCGTGGTCTGGGTATGTCTCGCCAGCTTAACTCCTGTAAATGAATGACGCACAGACACACCCTTATACCTAACAGCTCATTTACTGGGATTTAATTTCACTTTATTGGTTACTATAAATCACCAGTACATCTGAGTTTTAGACCTTTTTTTAAACGCATGTAATCCATTATATTCATTTGATACGAAACAGTTACTCTTCGGCCCTGTTAATTTCCATGTCTGCAATGCAGCTTGTGTGTTTATCGCAGTTCACTTCTGCGCATCCGTAAGTACACACACAGCCCTGCTGGTTTGGCTTTCATTAAGCTGATGCACAGCCTGGTAGGTAAAACAAGCTGAACGCAAGTCCAGAGCAAACGATCACTGACACAGTTATCACAGTATGAGATAGGTGCCTAGTAAACCTGTAGGAGTTTTGGGTTCAGGTTGGACACACTGTGGGGGGGGAGGGGGTAATAGAAATGATATAGCTCCCACTTTCGTTCACTGTTTTTAACCAATTTTTTCCCTGTGTTCATTTATTTCTTGTTTTGGTTTTGTGTGTTTTTTTTTATATATTTTTTTTTTTTTTCTCCCTACAAGTCTCTCTTCCTACACTAGAAGCGCACAGGCTCTCGGGAGCCTGCAGCCGGACTTAGGCATGACTAAACGAAGCCTGAGTTGGAGAGAAACTACGGAGAAAGGGGCTGACTTATCAGTCCCAGAGACGGCTATCTCTCCGAAAAAGCCTTGCACACAGCCTGCAAAAATGTGCCCGCCCCCGCCGCCCCCCCCCCCCCCCCCAGGAAGGAGGCTGGCTGGGATTCCAAATTTGAGACTGGGGTGGAACGGGGCTGGGAGTGAGCTGGGGGGCCAGAAGAGGGGCACTGTGGGGTGGAGCAGCCTCCCTAAATGCCGAGACGCTTGAGGGGCCTTGCATGCTGCTGCGGCCAGAGGAAGATGGCGTTAGCTCCATGCTGCTAAATCCCAGTCACGGCATCCTGATAGGCCGAGGCTCTGGCCCATTTTGGGTCTTTTATGGGGTTAATCTTGGTCACATGTTATGCTGTCTGAGAAATTCTTGTTACAGCCAGGCAGGATTTAGAGCCACGGTTTTTCCATGTGGGGTCACATTTGTGGTAATAGCTGACGCAGGTTTGCAGCCGAGGTTTGGGGCTGCAGCGTGCCTACTTTATGGCCTACGCGCCTGATTTTTGTGGTAACTTCTTTCCAATGAGTCAGGAGATAAGTATTTTGAACATTGCTTAGACTTAAAGCCTCCACTGGATTAGAGTAACAATGTCTGCTGTGTTTTAGTAGAAGGCTGAGTGAGGAGACATACAGGGCAGTGGAGAAAAACGTACGTGTGCTTGAGGCACTGGCACAAATGGAGTAGGATGTGGCTGGGATGCATCTCAGTGTGGAGGCCCCGCCCCCTTGCTGCCCCTGTGGCCCCCAACAGCAGCCTCACCGGCCCCCGGGCCCCTCTGTGGCTGTGCTGCTCTCCCTCTGTGGGTGTCATGTCTGGTCCTGGCTGGCAGGAGTCCTGGCCTGGAAGAGTCCCCCTTTCCTCGCTGTATCTCGGTGTTCTGTCACATTCTGCCGTTTTTCAGCCCGTCGCATCGTCACGACTCTCAACTAACACTGTCCTCTCATCTGAACGCTCTTTCCAGTCTGCTGTGTATCTTTTCTTCCTGGTGTGTGTGTATGCGTGGGTACCGGTTCTTTTTGTGCACGATACTATGGTGACCAAAGTGGTGGCAAAAGCTGTGGTCTCTGAACAGTTCAACGCCATCATTCTGATCTTTGAGGACCCCCCCCCAACTCAGTGTTGCGGCCATTGTCTGTTTCTTGTTACTGCAGTTATCCCCCCCCCACCCTCACATTTTCAAAAAGGACGGGTAAACTGGGCTCTCGGGCATGCTGCCTGTCGCTGGGAGACTGTAGTTATGATCTCTCCCTTTGCTTGTCTCCTTTGTGTGGGCTCCTGCTAAATCAGGTTGCCACACCCAAAATGATTTGAGGAAAAGGTGCAATTGAACTAGCCTGGCCAAAACAAAGCTAATGCTGAAACGTTTCCATGAAGTGTACACCTGTGGATTTGCTTGCAAGCGTCATGTATGAAGTGGTTTAAACGTGCAGCATTGCTGGGTGCAGAGTGCTGCATTTCTCCTGTTTGGTGACTCGTTTTTGTCCTCCGGTGGGTCTCAAGCCCCCCATCTAAGTGCTTTCCCAGTAACTGTATTGGCCGATACCAGCGCTTTTGGGGAAGGATCAAAGCAGGTGAAGACCCAGTGGAAGCAGGATCTGGAGATAGAGGGTGATGTTGAAGGTCGTGTTGGCTTTGGTCCAGTCAACCAGTGACCTCCTATCCTTGAGCAAGAGCTGGAGGGGGTGTGCCTCGTTTCCAGTCTGGAGTTGTGGGTGCATGTTCGGGAGTGGGAGGGGGGGTCAGTCTGTCCCCCTCTCTCCCCAGCCCTACCAAATGACCCAGGATTGATCGGGGGGGACAGAGGGAGCTAGCCCTGTAAAAGACTTCTTAAGCAGGGTAAGTACCTCATCACCCCCCTCCCCTTCCATCTGGTGCATTTAACATGGATCCACTCAAATACTGCAGAATTTGAGTGAAGTAAATTCGCAGAGTAGATAAGTTGAAATTTCCTGTTGTGCCATCTGTCTCCTACCTTCCACAGCCGTGCTGTGTGTTTCTGGTTAACTCCTGTCTTCCAGTTTGTTTAGCTCCATCGTAACCTTTTCTCTTTGTCCCAATCGGAATTGTGAAAAGGAGACGTTAATACCCGCTGCAGCAGTTGTCCGAGCCCCATCTTCTCCGTAATGAGAAACAGACTCTCTTCCCTGGGTTCCTCTGAGAATGAAAGCTTATCAGAATCACCCCCTCACACACCAGCACCTTCTGGTTTTTCCTCAAATTTTGAAAAACGAAAGAACTGCTCAATGTTGCTTTTGGTATTTATGGTATTTTGTTTTGCCAGTGTGAGGATTAATACAACATACTTTTTAAAATTGGGTTGGAATATAATTGCATTCTCAAGTCATCTTTGTGCAGAATTTCTCTTGGTGCACCTTGGGTGACGTGTTCATTTTGGTTTAGTTAAATTTGCAGGGATTTGTTCAACCTTAACCTGTGTAGTTAAATGTAGTTTTCAGTGGCACAGGTAAGTTGACTTGGTTTGTAGTAAAAAGAATGGAAACAGCTACTGCTGAGTTGGACATCAATTCTTTTGTTCAGTACTTTGCTTCCTGTTTTGACTTGCTTTTCTTTTTCTTCCCCAACAACCTACATTTTCTACCCAATGCCCCTTTACCTACTCCTAAGATGTGGAAGATGTTAAGTTTGTCATCAACTATGACTACCCCAACTCCTCCGAGGACTATGTCCACAGGATTGGCCGTACGGCCCGCAGCACCAACAAGGGTACGGCCTACACCTTCTTTACTCCAGGCAACCTGCGCCAGGCCCGGGACCTGGTGCGGGTCCTGGAGGAGGCCCGGCAGGCCATCAACCCCAAGCTGCTGCAGCTGGTGGACTCGGGTCGGGGAGGAGGCGGCAGCGGTAAGGACCAAGTCAGGGCGGTGTGTGTGTGTGTGTGGGGGGGTTTAAATCAGGAGAAGGAAGGTGCATCTGGGGCGTATGGTGCACACAGCATCATGGTTCACGTTTTTGTCTTGTAGTAATTCAATATACAATAGTGTCGTTTTCATGTCTGATTAGCTGTGTTCTCAATGCACTGCCCTCTACTGTGTAGAAACACTCAGGACTTGTAGAGGTAGGCACAAGATCTTCAACATTTTAAAATATACTCCTTACCATTTTGACTACTCATTCAGTGAATTAATGTTTTAACATATTAGTTTTAATGACATGATAGTGGGATACTATTGGACTGCTTATACTGAAGGTTATCGGTTATATTGCCATCTCCACCCAGCATACAGTGAGTTGCATTATGTAACATATCAGAATCTGAGTGTTGTTAGTGTGCGTGGAGGCCTGCATGTGTACATTAGCATTCCAGTTTAAATCAGCCTGGAGGGGTCCTTCCTGTGCACTGAACCCTATAGCCCACATCTCCCTGAATCTGGGCACCAAGGCTGCAAACCTAAGAGGGGAAGGAGCTGACTGGGCATAATTCCATGGTTCATACCTTCAGTGCCGTGTTTCTGTTCTGCCTGACGCAGGTCTGTTCTATCCCTCCCTCAGGTGGCAGGTCCCGATACCGTACCTCTGGCTCCAACTCCAACAACCCCAACCTTATGTACCAGGAGGAATGCGAGCGGCGCATGCGCACTGTTGGCGGGGGGGGCAAAGACAGCCGTGGGGGCAGCGATAGCCGGGATGGGAGAGGGGGAGGGAGCAGCCGGGATGGGGACAGGTCTTCCTCATCATACAGGGACCGAGGCAGCAGAGACAGCCGGAGTGGCTCCAGCTACGGGGCGGGGGCCAACTCCACCCCATCCTTTAATAGCATGGGGGAAGAGCAGTATCAGAGTTATGGTGGGAGTAGCCAATACAACGGCAGGGCAGGGACCCAGGCAGGGGCTGGGGCTTCTGCTGCTGCCAGCAACGGTTTGCCTGAGCAGTCAGGCCAGCAGCAGCCGGGGCAGTTTGGGAGTTTGGTCAGCAGGGCCGGCCAGCCCCCCCCACCTCCAGCTGGACCTCAACCCCTAATGGCCCAACAGTTTGCCCCACCCCAGCCTCCTCTGATGCCGTTCATGGGCCAGGCCCCCTATCCATTCGCTCCTCCACCCCCTCCTCCTCCACCCCCACCTAGGAAGTAATGCCCCTCATCTTAAAGTGAGATAAGGAATGCCATTTTCATGTGAAGACCTTAAGTCTGTTATGGTAATTAATTATGCTGCCCAACTTTTGTAATGCTGAGTTCAAAAATCCCTTTTATGGTGAACTATTTTGATAAGCTAAATATTTGGCAGTTAGTGCAGTTTGCCTGTAGACAATGTGCATTTGTCAGTGGTTGCATGTTTTTAATAAAATAATTTCTTTGGCTGCCAGAGATATAAGGGATGGACCCTGGACTGCTGTTTTTTTTTTTTTTTCCTTCAGACATTGTTTGGGAAAATGTGCTTTCTGAAATGTGTAACTTTGTCTTTCCATGTTAGAGGTAGGTACTACAATGACTCATTTAACTTCCACTTAGCTGGGGCCAGGGCAAACATTCGGCATTAGACTCCTCTCTCTTAACTGGGCAGGTTTGTGATGGGCCGAGCATTTACTTTCTTGTGGTAAGGGTTAAAGCAGTGTAGTTACTGTGGACAGAAAAATTCTAAGATTTAAGGTCTGTGCAGCTGAAGTTTTCCCAGTAATCTTAAAACAGGATTTGATTTTGCCTGTCTAGCCACCTGACCCTAAAGTCCTGCAGAATTCCATTGTTTGAATATCTCTCTTTAATGGCTACTGCTTGCTTGTTTTCTTGTCCAGACATTGGAAAGTAATGTAAATTTCACCAGCCATTTAAAGGGAAATTGGTCATGGGCCAAAGGCTTCCCCTAAATTGCCTGTTTAAACTGTCATCTCTAAAGATGTACCTTTTGTACTTTTTTCCAGGTTTAAATAAAGATTTAAAATATTCATTAGGATGTCCTTTTATTTTTTGGTTTATTTAGAGTAGGGTTATACATTTTAAGGGTTCTCTAGAGCTTCCAAAGGTCAGTTGTTCCAGTACATGTGGATAGGATGACTTAACCAGGCACTGCTGCATACCTAAAGTGAACAACACCATACCCTTGTGTTAAACCTCAAAAAGAGCTTTATTTTCCTTAATTACATATTTTCACTACCTTTCCTGTTGCCCCTCCATATTTAGCATTTTGGCATATGTACATAACTGCAATACTGACACTATATACACAATTGGTGCACACCACCACTCAATTCCCACCCAGTATGCATGTGTCACACATGGAGGATGTTGCTGGGCAACAGGATCAGTTTCATCCAATGGGGTACAAGGAAGTGGCATGAAACCAGAGAGAAAATGTGTTCTGTTCACATGGACCAAAAGGGACTTCTATTATTCACTTCCACTTTCATTGACTTGACAAGCTGCATAAACTCTGAACAACTGTATGTAGCAGCACTTTATGGATCTTAACTTTTACAACTGAGGCCAAAGTCCTATCCCTTAAGCCCCCCAGCTTACTATACCCTACATTTCAGACAAAGAAAAACCACATATATACATAAAAGATCAAACAAATTTGTCTGTAGGCACATACGGCATATAAAATAAGACTTCAGTATTGACAGTTTGTCTAAGCACTGGATGGGTCACTCTTGGGGTTTGACCACACCAACAGACAGCAGAATGTGGCTAAGAGTTCTTTTCCATACTTTCCAGTCAAAGGAGGCTGAAGAGGATGCATTCTTCAGTAATGGAAAATTTCTACCATTACTCAAAGTGATGAGGATTGATGACAGCATTGCACTGACAAATATATTTTGGGCCAAGGCTGGTTTCTATAAATGAGTGTACAAGATGCAGCTGAATCACTCAAGGAAAAATATAGTAAATAATTTCACACAAGACACCCGTATGCCAAACCAACTGCCCCAAACCCTGCTCACAAAAAGACAATACAATACTTTGTACTATACTATATTACAGCACAGTAGAGTATTGTACAGTATACACAGCCACACAGACAGGTTAAATTTGAGATAGCTGGCTTTTCAATTTGAAGTCTTGATTCACAGGAAAAATACATCTATGTCCATTAGAATACAGTAAGGGATCAGAAATAGGCTGATTGTATTACTTTTCATGAAGTGGACTGAAAATAAAGAGAAAAAACAGGTAAAGAGGGCAACGAAAACAATGACAACTGTGATGCAAGGGCTGGGTCATGTGACAGCCAGACTGTCATGTAACAGCAAGTTAGTTCATCCTACTAAAGATTCCCCCAGGTTTCTGGTGCGGGAAACTCTTCTACCTCTCCGGTCTCATCGTGGGATTCCTCACCCAGGATGAAGGTGAGTTTGTATCTCAACCGTACCTTCTCCTGAAGCAGAAACGGAGGAAAACGTGTTATAAAACTGCCAACATGTTCAGTGTTTTTACGCCATTAATCAGAGTGGGGGGAAAAAAAAAATCCAATAGTGACAGTGCTGCCAGTATGTTTGAAAGAAATCAAAATGTAGATAAAACAGTCTGCCAACAATACCACTCCTCCAAATCAAATATATTGGCCAATATCAGCAAAGGAGCCCTCATAAACCAAACACACAACAGTCCCCACACCCACGTCGTCATGTTGCCCCCACATATCTTAGGAGGTGCTCACATGAATCCTTGTAGGCACCCCAGATGTTTAAAAAGCGAACAGTGTACCTTGTTGGGGTTGGCCAGCAGCAGCACCTGAGTAATGGCAGCAGGGGGCAGGATGGGGTTGAAGGCCGGGAGCTCCGTCCCCGATGGGGGCTGGAGTTTCACCTTCATGACCTGAGGGGTGGAGGCAGTATTCTGACATTTTTATGGGAATGAACACCAAAACACACCCAGCCACACTACCACACCACTAGTCAAATCAAGCAGTCACATTTTATATTAGGGTTCTTAATACACATACAGCTCAGCACATTCAGTGATCTGCAAGTTGAGGTAGGTCAGGGAGATACCAAGGCATCTGGCTGGAAGATTGAGCCTCACCTTAGGGACAGCTGCCTGAAAGCGGATGCTGGTGACTGGGACGGGGGCAGATGACAACATGGAGATGACCACCACCAGAATTTCAGGACGAGCTGGTGGGGAATCTCGGGCGAAGTGGAAAAGAACCCGCAGGCTGTGGCGATCAAAGACTGTCACCGGCAACAAGCTGCCTGAAATGTGGGAGGGAGGAGAAAATGAGAGGGAGAAAGTAAGGAGACAGTGAGGCCCACATTAATTAACCAGAACTGGAAATAAACAGGACTCATGAGTGCCATTAAAACGTCGCCCAGGCAGCTGGACACTGTTCAGGAGGGAAACGTTAGCTATCTTACTGGGTTTAATGGACTCCAGAGGTACAATCACACTGGCCAAGGAGATTTCCTGTGGAGGAGTGGGAACTGAAGTGGGCGGCGTCCCCTGAAGAGGTGCTCCAATGCTAGGTATGGTGTTAAAGAGAGATCCAGGATTCTCAGCGGGAAAGGCCACATTTGGGCTGGAATTTGCACCAGACTTGTGCTGGAGGTCACGGAGTGTGGGTTTAGACTGAGGGGGCTGCTTGTCCCTGAAGGGAAAGGGTGTCAAAAAAGGACCTCATTCCATTTATCCATTTTCAATAACCACTTATCCAGCAGAGTCATAGTGAGCTGGATCTTAGGAGGCACAAGGCAGGGGACAGTCAGGATGGGATGCCAGTCCACCACAAAGCACACAGCAACACACTATGGGGAATTTAGAGACAAGTTTACATAATGGGACTGTAGGGGAAATTAAAAATGCGGGTAGAACATGCAAAATTCCACAAACACGCAGAGCTTGAAACATTTGAACCTTCAACCCCACGTGTACAGTATGAGGCTGGATAACTGACAAATATGAACCCATCTACTGCATTGAACATCAGTTAAAATTAAACCTCCCGCCTGGAGGGGGCACTGTTCATTTAAGGGTCCACTAACTGAAGAGGTCCAGGACTCTACACACCATTTGACCTGCTGGCTTTCCGGGGGCAGTGACTGCTGCAGCAGCGTCTTCCCCAGTAGGTCCAACTCTTCCAAGGCCTTGTTTCCAGATGGAGGCGGGGCTGGTGAGGGTGTGGTCACTGCTGGCTTCAGCACTGCTGTAGGGGCTGCCGGGTCCACACTGTCGGAGGACTGCCGCCCATAAAGGCGACGAGGTTTGGTAAACTCGGGCAAAGCAGGAGCTCAGCTTTTTGGGTAACAGTGAAAATGTTCCTGTGCTGGGGAGGGATGTGCATCTCACCTGAAAGCAGTTCCAAGTAGTGTTATCCCCAGGTTGGGAGACGGGAGTGACATCGTTCAAACCTGGGAAATATGGACAGAAATGATGTGTTTCTGCAACAAGATGAAGCATAAACAAACAAGGCTCCATGGATAGGACGGGGTGACTAGACTGAGCCACCCTTACCCAGGGACATCAGCTCGTCATCAAGAAGACTGATGCCCATCTCCTGAGGTGGCTGGTCAGGTGACTGACCGGGGATTTCTGGGTAAGAGGGCCCCGATGAAGATGTAGTGTCCAAGCCTGTCAAGTCTAGAAGGGCAGTGCTACTTCCTGAAGAAATGGAGAAATACCAGACAGCTTATACATGTGTGGTCCAACAATACCACCATTCTGTGCATCTGAAATGTCGGCTTTTAAACATGCCCTCTTCTGTTAGGACACTTAAAATGGCCCTGGAAGACAGGATCCATACACACCTGTGAACTGGGGTGGGGTGGCGTTGTCACCATTCACCACCTCACCCTTCACCCGCTGCCGGTACAAGTTGATGACCTGGGTCAGGCTGTCATTGGCCTGCAGGATCTCCGCTGTCATACAGGAAAAAACAAGGTTTGGGGTTGAGGCGGGGGTGAGAAAACCAAGTCCCTCTTCGCGAACCTCCCCGCCGTGGACACTCACCCAGGGCCTCGTCGTTGTCCTCTGTGTCACTGGCGAGCCGGAACAGCGTGGGCCTCATCTTCTCGCACCGCTGGTACAAGTCCTGCGCATGCAGAGCAACGTTGCTACCAATATGGCTCACTGGGTGGCCCACTGACACCAACCAGGAGGATTACCGACCTTGATGAGTTCAGCGTTGCTCTGAGAGCAGCTCTCCTTGCTGTAGCTGTTAAGCAGCTGAGTCAGCAGAGTGACGCTCTCCTTCACCTCCTGTATGGCGTTGACCCGCTTAGACACCTTCTCCATCCGCTTCTGGTCCTGGGGTAGGAGGAGGACACGGCCTGCTTAGCTTCTCCACGCTGCTGCCCTGACAGATGCATGCCGTTAATGGCTACGGTATACCAACAAGTGCCGTCGAGCGAGCCTATTTCTGGCACCCGCAGCACACTTGCTGACACAGACCGGCCATCACGCGTTGATCACTCACACACACACACACACACACACACACACACGTTCACAATCCATCTCACCTCCTGCACCATCTCCTTGATGAGTTTGTTGGCTGCTCTCAGATCCTCAGGATGAGTGCTGTTTAGCAGGCGAGACAACATCTACAGAGGAGATGAGAGGGAGGGAGAGAGTGAGACAGGAAGGAAGAGGGGGAGGACAGACAACAACAATATAGGGAGAAGCATGGAGGGAGGGGTATGAAAAGGACAGGATGGCTGTTAGAGATGGCAGACTTCATTTTATTCCAGCTCCCACTGAAGTACTCATTTTAGGATTTACCATCTTACCTTCGACTTCTCCTCATCCTCAAAAATGGCGTTCTTAGGTCTTGGCGGGGGTGGTGGGAGGGGCTTGTCATCGGGAAGGATGGGGTCTTGCTTAACGATGCCTGACAAAGAGAAGGCTGACTAAGTACAACAGGATGAGCCTTTCAGTCCTCCGCATACCAAAGACCATTCAGCTGCGTTCTGCTGCACCTCCATGCAGCTCATCTCAGATGGCATCACAGGAGGACCAGGCCACCTCACCCTGCTTCTTCAGCATCTGGTAGGCGTCAGAGATCTTGGTCTCATCCGGAAGGCCCACCGTCCAGCTGTACATCACCTCCAGCACCTTCTTCTTCACTGGCTCTGGAGCCCTGGTGCCCAGGTACTGCAAAGGGGAGGGCACAAAACACTCAAGGGACCCTGGGGCAGGCTAGCTGGCAACGACCTATGACTGCAAGGATGTGACTGTCATTCAGCTGCTCATTGCGACGGAGCTTTGAAAAGCCTCACATAGGAGAGCGCTGAACAAGCAACTACCAGCTCCTGATAGTTAAGTCTGATGAGCTAGACCTGGCATAAACGGTCTGTTCACAAATGGATGCAACCTGCACATCACCCCCCCCACAAGACAGACAGCCCAAGGACTTATTACTGATGCTTATTTATGGTGACAAACCCACATATTGTTGCAGGACCAAGGGGCAGGGATAAGAGGAATAATTCTAAGGCAGACATGGTACCTTGGGAGAGACCACCTTGATGAGCTCGTTAAGGAAGCGGAACTTGCCCACCTCGCTGTGAAACCTCTTCCCACAGTTTTTCATGCAGGTCTCCAGCACCTAGCAGCACAACACACAGCTCGTGTAACACACTGCAGGAAGCCGTTTCCATGCCCCTGTCAGATCACAACGTCCTCTCCAAGGGCGAGCAGGAAGGTGAGAGTGCTCTGCTTTGAACCCATGTTCAGCTACCACAGCTAGTCGTTCATCATTCTGGCTGCCCACAGGTCGACCCGGGCTCACAGACACAGCCGGCGACAAGTCATCTCACCGTCAGCGCCTGCATGGCCTCCCACTCCTGAGGTGACTGGATCTTGTGGGCCAAAAGCCTGGTGGCCAGCTGGGGACTGTAACAACAGGAAAAGTTGCAGTGCACGCAAACACCTGGGTGTCATCTTACATGGTCTTAAATGCATACTTCTCCCTCTCACACAGCCCCCACCCCCAACACTACTGATATGACAAGACTTTTGCTAAAGAGAATAAACTCCCTCCTTCCAAATATATCTTTCAGTAACAAATCCACCCGAGCCTAAAGACAGGTGAAAAACAGCTTGTATACCACATGCAATCAACCAGAGCAAGTCAGCGAAACGATCATCTGCAGATAAACCCGTTCAGACGCAAAGCACCCCCTTCCCAAGTTAACTGTCTTACTCACCCCTCAAGTTCATTGTTGAGCTGTTCACAGAAGGCTTTGATGCTTTCCCAGTCTGTCTCTTTATTTAAAGGGTTGGTGGCTTTGTCTGAAAATGCATATAGCGAAGAACACAGGGAGGAGCAGGCATGCATTTTTACAAGAGACACTTTTACCGTGCACAGCAATAAACGCCAAACGCAGAACTCCAAGCCTACATTTCATTTTGCGACATTCTGCGTATACGTCATTACAATGCAGCCATACCATTCATGTTTTAGCAATGACCCGAGCTAGAATTATACTGCTTGATTTTTGTTTTAGAAAAAAAAACCATAGCTTAAAATAGGGAACTTATCTGGCCCCTGACAGTCGGTTATAAATTTGCAGTGCGGTCCACCACCCACGAATATGAAACTTCTACCTAATAATTAATAAATATACGAACTTCGAGACGACAAGCGCGCGCTTAATGAGTCCAATTAACAGGATTAATAGAGAGACGCGGGGACCGCGAAGTCAGCCGTTATCACGCACAGTGCGGCTGTCTGTCTTCAGACGGATTCAAATGAGCAGAAATAAATACTAAATTACATTTCTAGGGCCCCCCTCCAAAAAAAAGCACTACGTCACCCTGACATTGGCTCAGGTAGACCGACGGGTCACCGCCTAGCAGCCACAGTGACACGGACAGCCGTGGCATCGCCGGCCAGGGAGCCAAACTACAGTCACAAGTGACTCCTCCCCGACAGGCACCTACTCTCTAAACACAAATCACCACTCCGCTCCACCATCACTTCGGCAAACGCTATCCTGGCTCGTCGAGACGCCGAACAGCGCTCTTAATTATTTAAGGCTCGGCTCCCTTCTCACAGCCCTGCCGACTGACTGTGGCTCACTAACCGCTCTTTAAAACATCAACACCCGCGACCTTCTCCCTAAACCCCCTATCCTCCCAGGAGCGCGTCTCTCACAGCCGTGCCCTCTTCACCGGGCTTTGCTGACTGTCTGTAGTGGACTGACAGCCCCGTAACTCCGTATAACTCACTGATGCGAGACTCCAGGCTGTCCTCCTCCGGCGGCGCCGCCATCTTTATTCCTCCATCCGCATATGCTCGCTCTCGCGATAGTATGTCGTCATTCTGCATACGTCACCACGCCGAAGCTCGAGGCCTGGCTCCTTTGTAGTTTGGGGGCGTCACAGGAAATTCTGTTTTTTTTTTTTCCTCTTCCATGTAATTAATAATAAAAAGGTTGATAATAACAATAAGCATTAAGATGATGATGATTATTGCTGCTAAAAAGGGGCTACGATTATTCAAGTGAAAACAGCAGTTATGTGTTGCTGGCATGTTGGAGAACAGAAATGTTTTCTATTACAGAAGTAAAACCTGACATCAGGGAGAGTGTAGTGACATTATATGTGGTACTTCATATAGTTATGAGACTATATTACACACTAAGCAAATGCTCCTGGTGATATCTTTGTAATTAGGTGAAGTTTTGCGTGACACACACAGGCAGCAGTACAGTCAGTATTTTGTGATTACTAAAGCTCAGTAAGACTTTTATCATATGTATCTCTGTACTTTGTTAGCAGCTGTGGTACATATAATCAATATTGTGGAATTTACTAGATGGTTCCGCGGTTGTCGTTTTCCTACAAGGTCTGAACAGTATATGTGGTTCTGAAGTTTAAAGGGCTTTTCATTCACAAATGGGAAATATGAATACACTTATCTGTATTTCTGTAGTACACAGTATTATATATCACCAGTTAGACTGCTCAACTAGTTGCCGTCAAGGTCTTTCTTATGAATAAAATATCATTTCTAAAATTAGAATTCATATTTAACTACAGGATTTGTTAACCCTGCTTTCTGGAATACCGCCTGGTGCTCTGCTCTCCTGTATCCCAAAAGTATTCGGTTACATTGGAGTTTCCATATTGCCCTAGGCTGTAGTTGTGTGTAGGAGTGTATCCCCCGCTCTATACCCTGTGCGTCCTGGGATGGACCCCTGGTTTGCTCAGCCCCTGAACGGGACATACATCTATGAAAGATGAAACCATGAATGGCTATTAAAGAAAGTTACTCAAAAGAACTGTATTAGTTGACCTAAGCACATATGTACTACCATTTGTGGGTATAAAATAATAAAAAAAAAAATAATAAAAAAAAATAGTAAAAATAGTAATGCAATAAAGCAAATCCCGAATGTGGGCCATTGTAGAGGCAGAATGAGGAACACTTCAAAATTCAGTCATTGTATAAAATACTTTGTGTTGTGTGATGCTTTCATTTGGCTGAACATGCTTCAGTGTTTATACATCACATAAACATGTGTCAGGCTTTGGAACTCATAAAGCAAACAGGGATTTTTATAGCTGCTAACTCATAGCCATGCTGCAACACCCTGCTCAAGTGACTTAGTATAGTGATCATTTCTTAACTCATTCACTTTATCAACTGCTGAAACATGGGTGATCTGTATGGACTGGGTATCTGGGTGACATCTTTCATGCATGCAGTGACAAACAAGAACGCCTTGTCATATCTGCACCAGGTGCTCTGGGTTCCCCAAGTATTTGTACTAACCAAGGAGTGCCCATGTTTCCTTGTTTTCCTGTTAAGTTTGTCTAATCGCCTTAGCCCTGATTGCCCTCATATGTCTCACCTGTTCCTTTGGTTATTTAAGCCTAGGTTCTCCTCTTGTCTGGGACAAGTGTTGCTTTAGTCTGGTGTGATGGGTTTTTTTTTTTTTTTTTGGGGGGGGAATCTTGTTTTAATTCCTAATTGTATGTCTGAGCTGGCAATGCTCTAGTCATGTGTGTTCATGTCTAGCTTTGTCTTGTTTATCTTTTAGTCCTTTCCCTTGTATTCAGGCAGAACCTGGTGTTTGCTCCTTTGTTTTGTAGTTAAACCCTGTCTATACTCACAACTGCATTCTTGCATTGAGGCCCTGCAATCCAAGAGTCTGGGGTTGCGGCACCCATAACAGCAGTGGCCTGTGACAGTAGTAAACATGATAAGACAACTCTAACTTGTGCAATGAGGACAAAGCAGAGTAAGGACAGACATGATGATCATATTTTTAAAAATATATTGCTAGCGGACCTAGACTAATCTGACCAGTTCAACAATTTCTGTAAAATGAACATTGGCTTGTTTATAGATATGGTTGTTTTATTTGTCAATTTTTTCTCTATTCATTGAATAATCAATATGATTAATTTAATGGCGCTCAGCAAAAATCAATATCAACAATAGAGCCAAGTTACTCAAAAGCTTCTACCTTTTGCGAGGATATAGGTGCCATTTTACCATTGGAGAAGGATGAAAATGTAGAAAATGCTATTGTAACTGGGTAAGACAACAAGCTGAGGTTACATTTTTAGGAAACAACCCCATACTCATTCAATACTGGGGGAAATACCTCTTGCCTTCTTTAAATCTTCAGTGGTGTGCTTTTTGTAGACTCTTACCAACTGCCCAGAGGCATATTCAGACCTAAATCTTTCCTGAAACACTTTGCTTAAACAGTTATAAGACTGTATCACACACAAAGCAAATTCTCTGGCTGATATCTTTGTATTGTATGTTAAACGACTAAAGTGTGATTTAGACTGCAGTACAGTCAGTACTTTGTGATTAGTAGTGCTCTGTAAGACTTACAGCATATGTTTGTCCGTACCTATTTAGTAGTTTTAAATAATGTTGTGGAAGTAACTAAATGGTTCAGCAGTTGTCCTTTTCCATTAAGGTCAGAACATTATATGGGCTTCTGTTACATAAATGGCTCTTCATTAGAACAAAATCAACAATATACCATACATAATTAATCTGCTCATAAATAAGGAAAGAAGAGTGCCCCCCCGTAAATAGTGCAGGACCCCCCACTGTCGTCCAGGATGAGAATATGTTATATAAACCTGGAATACATTTCGTACCAACGCATGATGCCCCGCAATAGAACAACTGCCCCTACCCTGGCCCCCTTCTAAAAATGGTCCAGGACCGCCACTGCTCATAAAGTCTAAACGACATGTCATTGTATAATAATAAACATCTTTGTATTAATATAAAAAATTTAATAAACTTACTTATAGTATTAACCAGTACTGATTCCTCAACAGACACGCATTCCGTGTGACTTGACTGAAAAAACAACATACATTACTTCTAATTCAGTTAACAGTCAATCTAAAATTATGAATAAAAACATCTGATGTTTTAATCTGCATATACTGTACAGACCTGTACCACAGGGAAAACCGCCACTAAAACGAGAACTGGGACTACTGTATTCCCAGTATGGCATATTAACTCGACTAGAACAGGGGACTGTGAATACTTAAGCAGTCGTTCTCCAAAAAAAAAAAAAAAAAACGTTAAACGGCTATAGTACAGCCAGTTTATAGTGATACATAGCCAATTAAACGTTATATTCAATAAAAATAACTGAAATCAGACGGGAATAACGACATACCGCAGTTACTACACGAACAATGGGGCGTACTTATCCCGAGTTTAATGATCGGGACTCTCCCTCATTGAGATCATCTTAAGAAAGTCTGGATTTGATGTCAATGTCAGTTAACTTGTGCATTCGAGATTTTGTCAATGCATTAATTACTGGGTTTGCGACATTAGTGTCTGGGCTGTGCTGCCGTTTGAAGGACGATCTGTCAGCATGCAGCCGGGTGGCGTCGGTCCTGACATCGAGTAAGGAGCCCAGCCTTCGACCGGAGTCTTCCTCCGTACCAGCCGGCCGAGCCGAATGACGCGGGTTCCAGCCGGAGAAGTGACTTCAGCGCCTCGGCGGACTGTTTGTAAGAGCAGGAAATCGCCGCTTTTGTGAAAGCCTCCTTCAGCTTTACACCTGGTCTGGAAGGAGTTTCCTTTTCGGCGGCTTTGTGGAGATCAGAAAGATGTCACCCAGTCTGGAGCTGAATGTTACACTTTGGTCAAGAAAGATCACAGCGCCTGTTCACCGCAAGGGAACCACTTCGATCGCTTTAGTCTTCTGAAACAGTGGATTTTATTTGGGATTCTGAGTAATTCGGCTGACGTACTGTATAACCAGGCTCCAGACCTTTCGGGTTTAGTGTCCCTCTGACATGGGGTCTCTGAAGGCTTTGCAGGAATGGTGTCGGATCCAGTGCGACAGCTACAGGGACGTGGAAATCAGGAACATGTCGACGTCCTTCAGGGACGGTCTGGCTTTCTGTGCCATAATCCACAAGCACAGACCGGATTTGATGTAAGTAGACGAGGCTTGAGCTCCGGGCGGCCTCGTCCCCGGCTTCAATTTGAGCAGCCCACGGCACGGTCGCCTGAGGACCGCGGATCACACGTCCGGGCGGCGCTCGATCGATGGGGAGCTGATGAACTGTCAGGATTCCCTTCGTTTCTGATCGCTCGCCTCTCGACTTTGCACCTATGGAAAACTGAACTTCACACTTTTTTTATCGGCCTTATAGTCTTTCTATAGATAGAATACGAGTCTGTTTGTTTGTTTGTTTGTTTGTTTGTGTCATTTTAATTACATGTTCAGAGTCAGCCCGGATTGCTGGAAACTAAGACGCTTTACATGTTAGCGACTCGAAACAGCTACAAACTTGCCAGTCTGGTCTGTTGTGTTCACTTTTTAAGACTTGCTAATGAAGGACATCATTTATAGAATGATGCGAGAGTGTGAAACGACAGACATCATGATTGACTGTGTAGGAGTGAAATACCTACAGTCTCGGCTAAACTGATACTTGGAAATTCTTTTTTTTTGTTTTTTTTTTTTAACCAGATAACGTTTGATATCAGAATCAGCCCGTTCCGAGTTACAGTGTCTCCTCTAAATGATTCTTGGCAGCCGTGCCTCCAGTCAGACGTTCAAGAAAGTTCTCCTAACTGTAGTAATGCTCCACACGTTTGTCTGGCTGAGATCTCGCTGATGAAGCGTCTGCTTCGAAATCGTTTTCCCTCGGTCCTTGTTCTAGTTTTTACTTTCAGATATTAAACAAGTTGCCAGCCGGTATATATCTCGTAAAATATTACCCCAACGACACCCAAATTAGGTAATCTTATTAAGGAGCAGTGCTTTGGTGTAGGTGTTGATGTAACATCATATTTATTTTGATTTGTGTGTCATGATAGATTAACACCGAAGATGAGTCTCAGGCCCAACTGCATTGTGCATATTATAGTATGAACTGTAATATCAGGACAGGGTACAATTTTACCTACAGCTGTATAGGAGTTCAACTTGACTTACCTACAGCTATATACTGTATGAGTAAAGTTCGACTTACCTACAGCTATATACTGTATGAGTAAAGCTCGACTTACCTACAGCTATATACTGTATGAGTAAAGCTTGACTTACCTACAGCTATATACTGTATGAGTAAAGCTCGACTTACCTACAGCTATATACTGTATGAGTAAAGCTCGACTTACCTACAGCTATATACTTTCCCAGGTCAGGAAATGACTTCCACAATCAAATTTGTAAGTATGTGTTTGAAGACTCACAGGGTCCTGTTGGTTCTTGTACAAAAAAAATTCAATATCTGTAGTTTCTGAAGACACCTCATGCATTTGGTTTGTTGGACAGAAAAAAGGCTGCTGTCCAATTTCAGGCCCTGTGTGTTGTGGACTGGGCTGGGATTTTTTTTTTTTGTGGTGGAGCATTGTTCTCAGTATGGTTTCACCATCCAGTTAGTCAGTGCTCTGTATGATAACGTTGATATTTTTGAGGGGGTGTCATTTTATATGACTTGTTCTAACAGGTCAGCCAGTCCCTATAATAACACCAGCACCCCATTGGGATCATGGCCAGGATAGCGTAGCGTGATGCAGAGCTATGTGTCAGACCAGGGAGGATCAAAGGAACATCTAACCAAAGAGGAGCTCGTGGAGCCGGAGAAACGGAGGCGAGGAGTCGAACCTTTCCCCCAGTCGTCTCTCCATCTCTAGTATTCCGGTCTTGAACGTTGACACTCACTTTTAGTGAGCAGATCTCCTACTATCTGCAATTCCTCACCTTCTGGAGATTGAAATAGAACAGGCTTTGGTTGTAGCGAAACACCAGATGCGTTGATTGTATTTATTCTCTCTTTTGCACATCTGTCCCTCATCGCCAGGCGTTCTTCCTGATGTGACTGTCACCGTTTTGCTGCTCTGCAGATCCTCTTGTCGCATTCCTCTGTGCTGCGCCCTGATGGGCAGCAGTGTGTGTTAATGATCCTGTGAGGCGGTTGTATTTTTGTTTGCTGATGACCATACAGTGTGTATCCTGCTTTGATCTTGACAGTGGATTTGAGGGCCGAGACGGGTGGCTCTTTCACTTTAATCCTCTAGACGGTCAGTCCTCTTAATCTCCCCGAGGGCTGTTTGCCTGTCATGGAGGATTTGTCTAATTCCGCTCCTGCGTAAGGCAATAAGGATGACTGGCAAACACCCAAGAGCTCATGGCCTTGTCCTACAGCATTGCTTTCAGTCACCTGGGACCTCTGCCCGCTCCCCTGTTACTTTGGTGCAGAAAGGATGTTTAAACAACTCCCTGGGTTTTTCTTTTGGACCATCTAAACCTGTTATCTGAATGTTCTTCCAATCAAAAACAGACCCTTTCTGTCTTCCTCTTTTGCTTCCCGTTCACTTCTGACATTTTGTTTTTTTTTCCCACAGCCTTTATCACGGCATCTGTGCTCCTGCTCGTTAGTAATGGGATGAATGAGACCTCAAAACCCTCAGCACTGATTGGTCAGTTCGGAACACTCCCACCCACCACGGGTTTTGAAGCCTCATTAGTTCCATCACTACTGCTCATCCTCTCCTTTCGCCCCTCCTGCCAAGTCCTCAACATGTGATGGGGCAGGCGCGCCGCCGCCCCCCCCGTCCCCCACCGCGCCCCCCCCCCTCTCCCCCCCCCCCCCCCTTCCCCCACCTGTGATGGGGCGGCCCCCCCCCCCCCCCCCCCACGTCAGTATTGTTTCTTTTTACCCATTTTGTCTTGCCGGTCTGCCAGATCACACCCGCTGTCTGGGTCCCACGCCCTGCTTTTCCGGCTCTGGTAAACCGGTCTGGAAAGCTGTGCCCAGCCCTGCTGCTCGAAGGGCATTGCATAACACTGTAGGCCCATGGCGCGACTCAAATGCCCCCCCCGCCCCCCCCATTGCCGGGCATGATAATGCATTTCCATCCAGTGCAGTCATGGACACGGGACTCAGATCAGTCCCATGGAACAGATGTGTTCTCCTTTGTTGCTCTCCTACAGCCTGGAACTGGAGCAGTTTATCTCTGGCAGGCGGACATTCTGACATTGGGTTTAAAGTCCTTTACGTCCAGTGTTATAAACGTATGATGGCACCCCTGCTTATATCTGCAATGTTTGCAGTACAGAGTAGAAATTACCCTCCATCCAGACCCTGGTGAGGATGTATGGGAAATTTTAATGCTATTGGAAATGTGATCGTCAGCCTGTGGACCATAAGAACAAAAAAAACACACTGGTTACAGTATACAAACATGTCAAATTTATCAAGAAGTAAAAGTCCAAAGTTAAAGCTCATCTTCAAAATGCATCTTAATATGCTGAGTTTTACGTTTTGTTTGTTTATTTTTTCTTTCGTTTCTTTGTGTTACAGAGACTTTGATTCCCTGTGCAAAGAAAATGTCTATGAGAACAATCGTCTGGTGAGTGACATCCTGCCTCCGTTTCAAATAGATGAATACAGGTGTTGCTAAATCTCGCACTCCGGGGAGGGGCCAGCGTGTCACCTGGGCTTGTTGTGAGTGTTTGTTTCTTATGGTGTCACTGCATGAGCTGTGGACCAGCTCGTAACCTTTTTGCGCAATGAGGTGGTGTAACGTTTTCAAGTCAGTGTGCGGAAAAATCCGGAAGCAGATGTCTAGGTGGTGCTGGGGGGGGGGTTATTATAAATCTTAAGCTGCATCATAGTGATACAGTGAAGAATGTTTGTTGAGTGGCTTTTCTGAGCGGTGTTATGTGGAAAAGGTGCGAGCTCCAGTGAGTGTGTGTCTGCTTTTGATGGGTCTGAGTGTGGATAGAGCCTGTTTACTGGTTCCTGCTGGAGGCTGATACCGAATGGGTGGGCAGAATGGGGAGGCGGGGGGTGAGGAAATGGTGAGAGGTTGGATAACAGAGGCCTGTCTCTCCACTGAGCCTCGGAGTCCTGCTGTTTGCTGGATTTTGTTGAAGCTGAGCTCAGAATTTTGCTGATGGAATTTTCCTTTAATTCTGGCCATGGTTTGATTTAATTTTAAAAAAAGGTAATATTAACATATCTATGGGCAGCCCAGTGGCTCAGTGAATAGCACTAATACCTCCTAATACTTCCTGGGTTGGGGGTCCGAGTCCCACCTCTGCTGTGTGTGTGTGTGTGTGTGGAGTTTGTACATGTATAAATATTTCCATTTTTTGGTGGTTATGTAGTGCACTAATAGTTTGGTCACTGCTTAACATGACAGTTTATTATTGTACTCCTGAGGCAGGAAACGACTCAGAGAACCTGGACAAATAAAGCCATAAAATTCATCTTTAAGCAAAATTCCAGATGATAAGTCATAACGTGTGATTTTTGTATTGCTGAGCGTAGTTTTTTTTTTTTTTTTTTTTTTTGAAACGTCGTCTGATTTGTGAAGGTTTAAGCAGCACATGAACATCCTCTTTGCAGCGTCAACCACAGGTTTGCGCTGAATGGCAGATGGCAGCTTGCAGGAAGGCGAGACGGCAGTCTGCTGCAGCTCGGGGGGAGGGGGGTGTAACCTCGTCACGATAACGATAGGCTGTGGCATGCCATACACGTGAAATTGCAAACCTCAAAGTGCAATTAAAACAAGATGTGCTATGAATTCATAGCGTTGCTGGTTCTCTATTGCCTGTAGTGAGCATTCATATATTAAAAGCATGGTGAGGTTTATTCTTAATGACAACAGATGGCGTAGTGCTTAAAAAAATTTACTTTGAGTCAAAGTTTGCAGGTTTGACACTCAGAAGGGATCCTCCTCTTGGCCCTCGTGAATGTCAATTTTCCTGAGTTGTTTTGAGTAAAATATCTGTGCATCTCCAGGGCTCCCGGGAAGAAGTAGTGCGTGTGTGTGTGTGTGTGTGTGTGTGTGTGTGTGTGTGTGTGTGTGTGTGTGTGTGTGTGTGTGTGTGTGTGT
>JAACJT020000075.1:3837621-3861120 GCA_009936485.2 Gymnarchus niloticus
TAGTTACTACAGTTCTGCACATCACCCTTATTCTTAAAAATCGGTACTAGCACACTTCTTCTCCACTCCTCAGGCATGTTCTCACTTTCCAAGATTGCATTAAACAGTCTGGTTATAAACTCCACTGCCATCTCTCCTGAACCTCTTCATGCTTCCACAGGTATCTGGTTTAGAATCTGTACCGGCGTAGAAATGATTTTCACTACCTCTCATGATGTGTAGATGCTAGGATTTAACTGCATGAAGGCTTTGTATCTGAAATGTGTCCACAGTGCTATTCTACGGGCACTTATCCAGCGGGATATGATGTGCTCAAAGTGGTGTGTGATGGAGAACATCTTAGTTACTTTGGCCTTTCAGTGTTTTCTAGTCTATACTTTTTAATAAAGACATGCCACAATGTAGGCTTACACCAGATGTCACTTATACCTGCGTGACCATTTTTCTATCTGCTTGTAATTGAATCTGTGGAGTTAATAAGATACCAAGGCTAATGGATTCATCATCTATAAATCTATATTGCTGTCCGTGTGCATTTTAACCTGGGATATCTCCGTGTCAATCATGTTCTGGTAGTATTTCCCTCTCCCAAGGGCTGTCATCTCCTTGAGAAACTGCTTTCTGTCTTCTATCTCATCCAGGACTGAGAGGATTGAAATGGAGAAAGGGTTTGAGGATTGAGTGGGAGAAAGTTGGGGTTAAAATCATCTCTGAATAGACACTTTACTCCTTAACTCTGTGTCTCACCCTCTTGAAATCTGTCGGTCTCCGTCTCAGCATCCCTATCAGTAAGAATGCCATTGGAATGGTTGGCTCTCGGTTTCTCCTCCTGCCCCATAGCAAATATATCCTGCAACCGCCTCTTTTCCTGTTCCAAATCACCTGGAAGACAGCTTGACAAAATATACTGTACTCTTGTCTGCATCTTACTATACTTGATTTCAGTCCCAAAATCACACCCAAGTGATTTAGTACTATGGTCTAAATGACAAGTGTGTTTTGGTATCCTCATAAAAAAGTGTAAGTGGGGGAGTACTGACGTGTCGCAGCAGGTCGGAACCTCTCTCGGACATAATTATCCCCAGATTTGCATATTGCAGCACTGCGTTTCTGTTGTTTGGCTGGTAGGCTGGCTGGTATGACAATGTTGGACTTGGGATGGACTGCAGGGGCTGATGATGTGGGGCAACAAGTCAATGGAAGGGTGCCCCCGTCTGGTTAAAAAAAAATGAAAAACATTCTTGTCTTTTTAACAGGGAACCCTTGAGGTGAGGGCCAAATATAGACAGGACACTCTAAAATATGAAAGTCACCTGCTCAGTACTCACTTTTCAGTTGACAGGTGATCTGTCTTTTTTGGAAGTTTGACAGGTTTGACTCTTTCATCATCACTGGCAGAACAGGCAGCAAGTATTAGAATACATACAAATAATAAAAGCAAACAACAAGAAAAGCAAAATAAGCAACACATAAATACTATGTTTTATATGATGTATTATACTGTATATTGCTTAGATACAAGTTCCTACAGTAGGTCTTTGTCTTCATTTTGCACCTCTGTAAAGAGCAGTCAATACAGTTCCTAGTCTAACTTACATGTGAGGATCTCCTGAGTCTCTCTGCTGTACTGGGGCACGACAGGACAGCTCCATAGCCGTGGCCCAGCTGAATGAACGTCTCCATTGTGAGACATCTCCATCGGAAACACACACGGAAGCAGACGTAATGAGGATGCATCATACAGAGAACAGGCGATTTGGTATAAACTAAGTAATTAAATCAATGCTCGTACAGATATTCAGTGAGGACAACAGACCAGACAGTGTCTGGAAAAAAAAGCTAACCGAAAGAAAAATGCGAAAAATATGTGGTCAGTGTTCCATTTTCAATTAACAGCCGTTAGCTTAAAATAAATAAGTATACAATTTACATTAGCTTTTATGTTAGTTGTACTAGTAGAAGATGTCTGTTTAAAAGAATATTTTAAATTCTTATAGTGTTTACACACATACACCGGAACACTTCGGGAGTCTAACTATGCAGTTTGCACATTTAATGTGTACCGGCTTATCATGCAATTAAAAAGAAAAAGAATTTGCCACAATTTACTGCTTACTGCTTTTCCCAGATTACTCGGAAGATGGTCTGGTGTCCGAGACGCTAGGAACGGTTGTCACGGCAACAAGGGGGTTACTGTATGAGGTATGAATAATGCATTACGCGATTTGACACGCCGCCTTACAAATGATACTATATTAAACATTTTAACTAACGTCTGGTAGGTCGCATTTTGTAAAGTGGGGACAAATCTATTCTTTTTTTTTTTTTTTTTTTTTACTTTTGGGGGACAAATCTATAGTTTCGACAGGGACGTGCTTCTGGGGGAAAGCGGGTGCGGAAAAATGAGCACGCCTCGTGCCCCGGATGTTGTCGCGTGAGGGACGGAAGGGCTAAGAGGGAGCGCGTGCTGCCTTCAGTTGTACGTTATCGGTTTTGGGGTAAAATCTCAATCAAGGCCAAATAAAATGTCCGATAACGAAGACAAGTGAGTAAGAATTCATTATTTGCCATGATTAGTCTGTTATAAGTAACTTAGCTGGAAAGCAGCGTATTCAAAACGAGAGTAATTTTTACCTAAATCCGTCAAGCTAAAGCTTGTCTTTAGCTAAGCTGTCTTGGTATCAGCTCTTTAAATATTATTATTTTGGGGCACTATAAAATAACAGTGTGCGGTGGATGCCTGAAATAGCATTATGCAATGTTATGTTAAGCAAAATAAGATGAATGTATTGTTTCAGTTCGTTATTGTATTAGCTTGTAGAAGCCATGGGATTGCTAATAAAAACATGTTGCGTTTGTTGAGAATAGTGGGTTGAAGTAATATTGAAGAAAATTTGATTTACCCACAGGCGAGAATTAAAAGAAAGAAAAAATCAAACGGAAAGAATTACCTATCCACCAACTGTAACTCTTCTGCCTGCTTTTTGCAAAATTGTATTTAACGCCGAGGAGAACTCACAAACCAAACCTTAATGAGAATGGCGAGGGCACCAAATTGATCAGTTATATGTATTACACTGTGTGGGTTGAAATAGCGTGGTCCATGGAACCTGACCTTTCTAAGCCGCTGACAACGTTCCGAATGTACACAGTAACTAAAGGCGCATGATGACAATAACAGAACAATGTTGTGTGTCGTTAAGAGGAGCATCTTTGACGTTTCTCCCCCAGTTTTGATGATGGAGACTTTGATGATGTTGAGGAAGATGAAGGATTGGATGACTTGGAGAACGTGGAGGACGTGAGTTCATGATGAAACTAGACATCCATGTCGCTCTGCACTTGTCGTTGGTGCTCTGTCACTCGTTTGTGTTTTCTTTTAGGACGACCAAGAGAATGTGCAGATCCTGCCAGCAGGAGAGGGCCAGCAGGCCAACCAGAAGAGAATTACCACTCCTTACATGACCAAGTATGAGAGGGCCAGAGTGCTGGGCACACGGGCACTCCAAATAGCGTGAGTGTTCTTGTCTGCTTTTACAGTGTACTCCCTCCAGCTGTGTTCATTTCTGTAGTTGATGTACAGTGACTTCTTAACAATACATTTAACCCAAACTGTGGCTTTAAATTACTCCACTGTATGAATAGAAGTCTATCCTACAGCATTTAGATAATGCCAGTGCTAAGAAATGTCTTTAGGGCTTTTAAAAACAATCCTGTTCTAGTCCCTACATTGCATGACAGAGTGCCAAATATAAAAGGATCAAACAGTAAACTTGTATGGTGAAACAAATTAATAACCAATAGACGCAATCTAGACCAAGGAGAGGCAAAAATGAAAGTTTTTTTTTCCCCTATGATGACGTGATGCTTTCTGGGTAGCAGACTGGATCCATGCTCTCCCATCCCCCCGTGATCCTGCTTTTATCGTCCTGGTCCTTTGCTTTTTCATGCAGGATGTGTGCCCCTGTCATGGTGGAACTGGAGGGAGAAACGGACCCCCTGCAGATCGCCATGAAGGAGCTCAAGTGAGGTTCTTCCTTTGTCCCTGAATGTTAACTTCATTCCGACGGTTCTTCCCGAGCCATGAGTTGACATGTTTAGGTGCAGCTTCACAGCCTTGACCCCCACGGTGCTGTGGCGCTTTTGCAGGAGTCGGAAGATCCCCATTATCATCAGGAGGTACCTGCCGGATGGGAGCTACGAGGACTGGGGCTGCGACGAGCTCATCATCACAGACTGAGATGGTTAAGCTCCTGTGGAGCCAAGCGGCATGTGTTTTGCTCTGGGTTCTTGAGTGAGGTATGCCCAGGGGTTCTGAGGCCTAAACAGTTTATTTGCTCCCAGGCAAGGTGTCAAGGCCCTTCTCTGCTGTATTATGTTGTTTATTTGTCAGTCGAGTCATAGCAAAAAATAGTGATGGCACAGAGGCCTTTGAAACCGTTGGTGGATGGGATTTATGTGGCCTGTCAATCTCTTGCTAGTTTAACTAAGGCAGAAAGATGTCACAAAGTTACCAGTAGGAAATGGGAAATAGATCTTTGGCAGCACACAATGATACCACACACACTATAGATTTCGGTCTCATTTTGCCCATGGCTAGTCTTTCTTATGAAATTGCTGGGTGAAGGGCAAGAAATTTGGTTGTTGCAGCTAACATCCACAAGAGGGAGCTAAAATATTTTTGATTTATTTGATCTCTCCAAGACTGATAGTTGATCAGATCATTTTTTAATAAGTTTCAGATGTTTGTTCTTAAATTGTGAAAATTATAACTGTTTGACTTGTATTATAAAAATGTAGTAGTTTGTAGTAGGAATTTTATTTTAATATTATTGCTTTTTCAATAACTTGATAATGATAAAATTCTTGATCTCATTGAAATAAACTTGATTTTGGTACTTTGTCCTTGTGTTGACTTATTTTTTTCTGATAGGCAAAATTGTTATGCACTGGGTTTATATTACCGAAGAAACCAGATAATCTCATTGTCAGGGACCTAGTTACCTGACAGAACCTTTTTTTCTTAGTGTTTGTCTGAAATGAGTTTTGTTAAAAGATTAGTCAAGTCTTTTATCCAGATATGAATGCCATGTAAACACATTTCTGTCAGTTTCTTTTGGATAATTTTAAATGTCGTTTCATCCAGGTCTAATACAGTCTACATGAATTTTTCCTTCTTCTAATTTTTTTTTTCTCATGCTCCTTGGTGAAGACTGTTTAAGGGTACTGTGTTCTGTGAAGGTTCTCTCACAGGCGAACTTAAAATATGCAGGATATCCAGGTACAGCTGACAATGGATGGGTTTCTGGTCGGATGGCTTCAGTTGACAATGTTTGCAGGTGATGTCCTCTTTGAGCCTGTTGTACCATTACTGATGGTGTCTGCCTAAGATGCTGAGAGTGGAGTGATTTGGATCTGCAACTCCAAACAGCAGGTTATGGTTCTCTTCTGGAAAAGAGTGGTTGCTCCAACCCTCACTAGATCATGGACGTATGTGGATGAAATTAACTTTCAGCTGGACTGCTGGTTTCACTCTCTGGTGTGAGGAGCTAAGTGATCCAAGAAAGTTTTGGAGTGAAGCCTCTGCTCCTCTGGCTTAAGAAGGAGCCTGTTTGGGTGATTTCAGACATTATAAAATGATGGCTCTGGGCCAGTCGTCGTCGGAGCCTTTTTGGAAGCCCCACCAGGAGGAACCCTTGGGGCAGATCCAGGAAACGCTGAAGGTATTGCATCACTTCAGCTGGTCTGGGAATAGCTTGGTATTTTTCAGGTAGTACTGGAAACTATTGCTTTTAAAAAGGGATAGCTACTGGGGAGCCTCAGCAGGACTGTGTTATGTCCTTGGCGTGTTGCCACCAGCAACCACCCATATTATGGCAAAGTGTTTTTAGGAAGCAGTTGACGAAGGTAACACTGGGTGTGTCCCTACCTACAAGCTTTTGTTACCCCTTTGTGTGTGATAAATGTATGAACTGCAAGACTCAAATTCGTGATACAAAGAGGGATTCTGGCACATCACGTTTGCATTTACAGATGCAGAAAGCCCTGCAGAGACATACAAAAGAATGCGATAAACAAAACGACACACGAAAGGAGGAAAAAAAAAAAAAAAAATCCCGCAATACCAGGCGAGGGAGCAAATCGAATCCAATAAGGTGAACATAAATTCTTTCAAACAACATGATAAAGGCTATATTCATAACCAGGGCTAAGTTCAAATCAGGCACACTGGAAAGTACAAGACTTGATTCTGGGGACGTGAGCAGCGGGTGAGAGAACTTTGGGGATTTTAATTTTTTCCGGTCAAGTCAATCCTTGAAAGATACTGAGTAACTCAGCGGAAGCTGACGAGTTAACACGCCCATCTCCAGCAAGGCGTCCAGTTGAGTCAATGCGGTGTGAAGGAGTTGGGCAGACACACTTCATCTGAGTCGTGTCAAGAATGAAGAAGTTCTCCTTTGTGGTTTCCTTTATCCCGGTCCGCCCAGACCACAGAGCCTCGGACAACAACACGCAGTGACACACACTCTCTGAAGCCGGTATGAAATTTCCCTTTTCCGCCGTGCCAACCACCACCTCTCTGCGCGTACAAGTTTATTTCCAGAGTCAGACGAAATGAGGAGTTGCAGGAGTGTCATCTGCCTCTTCACTGTATCGGGATGCTGAGTTTCATTATAGCAACCGCCCTCATCTGCAGCGCTGTTGACCGCTGAGCAGACCTCTCGTCCTTTGTCGCGTTGTATTTTCCCCCCCTAAAGGTCAGACTTTACCACTTTATAAATCTGCAGTGTTAGTCGAGCAGTGGCCGACCGGAGAAGTGGCATGTCCGTCCTTGGGAGTGCCACTGGGAGACGGCATTCCTGTGAAAGAGCCAACGCTAAAGACAAACGAGTTCGGGGTTCGATCTGTGGGCAACGCTCGTTCCCTTAGAGGGAAGCAATGGAAGCAATCCTAAGGTCTGTTTTAGGGTCCAGCAGAAGTACTTCACTGGTAAATAATGATAAAGTGCAAATGGATCATAGAGCCTAAGTATGTGTCCTTGCTCACCCCCAAGTCATCATCCATGTCCTTTTTTAGTGCCGTGTTCGCCCCCACCGCCTCCAGTTGTGGTGGAATGTTTTAATCCCATTACAGCCTAAGGCTGAACACGGAAAGAGAGGCAGTCGTGACTGGGGGAGCGGGGAGTATGAAAGTGCCTTTGTATCGCTGCACAGCTACAGCCTGAGCGGTCATGCCTATGACTGGCTCGTCGCCCCCCCTTCACCATCTCAATGACCGTCTTTGTCAAGCTGCCCATTGAAGGCAGGGAATTAGCGACGTGCTGTAAGCCACCGCACACGCACGCATTAGATACAGTATTCCTCGTCTTGTTTGTTATTCCTATAAGTCCCTGGATTCCCAGATTTGTGAAGGTTCTGTGTTCGGTGCCCTGCGCCCCCATCACCCTGGGTAGATAGGTGGCTGTGGATGAGGAGTAACCTAATAAAACGACACGTGGTGTAAACGTGTGGTAAACGCCGGTCAAACCCAAATCACGCACTTGGTAAATGATTAACCCCTCCTATTGAAACCATACGCTTCTCCCAAAGACTATTCGTGCAGTTTGAAACTGGGTATTAAAGCCGTGTATTAAAGCGGAGATGTTTCCCAAACCACGCAGCTTTTTTACAAAAAAAAAAAACAAGAACATTTTATTTCATGTGAAACGCATTTAAAGTCTCGCCTCGCCGGGATGTCCGTTAAGCTGGATGCGGGCAGGACGTGGAGCCGGTAAATGAACTAAAGCATCCATCCGAGCGAGGAGCATACGACAGACTGGAGAGCAATCAAACGTGTCGTGTACATAAGTATCGTGAGAAGGGTTAACAATAATAAGAAACGTGGTATTCGCAAATATAAATACTTTGTTTTAATATATCACAACAGTTACCTGTAACAATAATAGCGAGTCTGAAATTTCATGTTATAAAAAGAGGCAATAAGAAATCCATAAATTTTTTTTAAAAAATGCATTTAAATCGAAAAAGAAAGCATGTATGTCAGTCAGTTGTACAACATATGGACCCAAAATAAAAAATATATAAATCAAGTAAAAAAAAAACAAAACAAAACGAAGTCTTTCACATTGTTAGGGGAAGGATGAGAAGTAGGTGAGGCGGCTGTGGTGGGAAACTCAGCGAGCACAGGCTGCACCTACTGTCGCCTTACAGCCTGAGGCAGACGTGAGGACCACTCCACATTGACCATATATTTTCAACACATACAGCATGTGTTTTTACAGCCGGTGAATTACGAGGAAGCTTCTGGCATTTTTAACAGCAGCGTCTTCTATACGACCGCGAACACTTGACGACTGGCATATACTGGTAATTACCTATAATGTGGCCCCAGCTGAGAAAACAGGAGAGGCTTTTGACAATGGACGGTACACGTTAAGCACGCGCGTAGCACGTTGCCATGGATACCTTGTCACATGTCATCCGAAAGGTAGCCTTTCCCTAAAACGCCATGCCCAAGCAATTTCTGTGAGCCTAACGCTTTTGGAAAAAGATATTTAAAACCCAGGACTGACACAAGCAAATACTTCAGTAGTGATCTAATGATTGTGCCCGCCTTCACGCTTTAGCGGCTCACAATTTGAAAAAGTATTTATTGAAGTTGCGATCCTTTAGTTTAGGGTACAGCCAGATAACCCTCCCTGGAATCTAACATGTTTTTGGCACAGTTTTCAACTCCCCCGCTGCCTATCATTCCCAACACAGCACCCGTAATTTTGAAATTAGATGGTAGACTAAGTTCCAGAAACTACATAAATCTCTAACTGTAACACCAGGTTATATTTTAGTAGTTAATTAGCAGATGCTTCTGTGCAAAGCAACATTTTCAATCTATTTGTACAGCTGGGAGCTTTAATGAAACCATGGGCCCTGAACCAAAAACAGTTTGAGTTACAATTCGCGCCTCTTAAACCCTTCCTTATTGGCAGCTCAGACAGGAAGTGGTTCTGCAACACTTGCAGAAGATTGGTCAGTCCTCAAACTGAAAGACCTTGGCAACATCTGGACTGTCTTTAAGGACGAGAAGATGAGGATGTGTTAACGTGGGAACCCAGCAGCATAGACTGCAGTGATGGCCTCTCTTGTATTCGCTAGTGATGGGACAAATGAGGCTTCAAAACCCGTGGTGGGCGGGAGTATCCTGAACTACCAATCAATGCTGGCTAGCACGTTGATGATACTCCTACTCACCATGGGTTTTTGAGCACTTAGCACCAGCATTGATTGGTTAGTCCAGGATACACCCACCCACACTGGGGTTTGAAGCCTCATTTAAGTGCCAGCATTGATTGGTTTGTTTAGGATCCTCTTAACCAACATGGGTTTTGAAGTCTCCTTTAGCACCTGCATTGCTTGGTTAGTTCAGGATACAACCACCCACCATGGATTTCAAAACCACATTTCTCCATTCACCAATATTGACCCTCACCAAAATACACTCACTCACTCACTCACTCACTCACTCTATTATGATTAACAGCTCACATAAAAAAACAAATGCATATACTAAAAGCATCTTTGGGCATCCATGGATAAAACAAAGCACGAGTTTTATGCTGAACTTTCTATTTTAAATAAAATAACTTGAGAATAGCCCAGTGCTGCAGACTTTTTAGTGTGTTGGTGATGTTGGGAAGAAATAAAAAGTGATTGTAATACAAAAACAACAAATTGCTTCCTCCCTTGACAAAGATAGCCTTCATTTTGGCTAATAGAAAGCATCAATTTTCCATATAAAACAGGCCTTTCTCTTATGACTGTTTGGGACTTTCTATCTGCCGCACGTTGGTGTCTTGCAGGGGCCGGCGTCAAAGTGGGCCCCGGTTTGACGGCTCCTTCGCACGCAAAGCGCTGAGACGTCATGGGGCAGCATGGCCCCCCCCCAGAGGCTCACTCTCCCCACACTATGGCACTGCAGTTCTCGCATACGCGTGTCAGGCTTGCTGCCTCCATGCCCCTCTGTCCAGGCTGAGCTGGGTAATTCCATCTGGCTAGAAAACAGCCTGTGGGGAGCTGCAGAGCTAACAAACGACAAAGCCAAAGGTGATTCCTGTTGATTATACTGCAAATGCCTAGCAGGAGTATAAGAATAATAAATAAGATAGCTTAATAATTGGCCTGGTGGTTGTGTGGGTAGAAGTATCTCTAAATTTCCCTGCATGTGAGTGCGTTTGCCCTGTGAGGAACTGGCATCCAATCCTAGGACTTTCTAGCCTGTGCTCTAAGCTTCAAAGAATTGAGTCTAGCAGTGATAGAAAATGGATGGATATTTTAACAATAATACCTGGAAGTGATTTATTTCTAACCTGTGTTGAACAGACTGAAATCTTTTCATGCAGCATGGGCCATTTAAAACAAATCCACGTGTTGATCTTTTGTTTTGGTCTGAGGACTTTGTTACGTACACAGTGTCGAGCGACACTCGCTGCCATGGTACATAAAGAACCATTGTAAAATTTCCATATATTTGTCATTACCCCTTTTTGGCTTCTTCATTGATTAAAGTACACGAGTTTAACATCGGAAGGCAAGACTTTTGTAATATTGCTGTTGTGATTTAAATCTCTTTTTAATACATTTGACGTTTAATTTTATCCACCCTTTGCATCTACAGGTAATATTACACAAGCGGTTATGGCAGGTATTCCTGTCTCTCAGACTTGAGAGACTACACTAAGGCAATGTCTGCCAATATTCTTCCAGTCTGCTCCATCTTCTACAGTATCCACACTGTGTTTCCTAAATGGGTCAGGCCCTGCTCTCATTCCCTCAAGGCCTGGAAAGGGTGGTGTACACCGGCTGCTCCCAGTGTGGGGGGCTGTGTGACTGGGGCATGTTGCCCGACTCGCTGATAGCCGTGTACAGGGGTCTCTGGGAAGGACCCATGTAAGAAAAGGAGTACAGGCCGGAGGTGGGACTGGAGTGAGCATAGTAGGAGCCCGAGGGCTGGTGGTCGCTGTAATCGAATTGAGCCCTGGATGCCAGCGAGGGGAAGGCAGAGCTGTAGTGAGGCAGACCTAGTGTGGTATAGGCCACGTGGGAACTGCCCGGAGCAGCCTCAGCAAAATGGCCAGCTGCCCCCGATTCGTTCTTAATCTGAGCTTTGGAGGGGTCGGAGCCCGTGGGGGACTGCTGCTGCTGTTTCGAGAGCCAGGTCGCCGAGTGTCCGCTGGCGGCTGCCAGGGCATAAGTGTAAGATGAGGACGCCGATGCGGCACCGCCAGGGTGCCCATTGGGGGGCAGGTACTGGTCAAACTCGTTCACGTCAAAAGGCTCCATGTTGGCCATCACCTCATGGCTCATCTCCCCGATGTCCACGTTCCCAAAGTCAATGTGGGGCTTCCCCCCACCGGATATGGACCCAGATGGCCCCTCACCCATGATGCCCAAGCCTCCGCGGGAAGCTCCAGGCCCCCCGCCTTCTCGCTTCCCCTCTGAGGACTTGCCGGCTTGGAGCTCTGTCTTAGGTGTGGTGGGTGGTGTGGGGGGGCTGTGGCTCTGACCTGAGAAGGAAATAAACATCAGAAATTAAGAACCAGAAAAGTTTTACAGAAACTTGATCCATACTGGGGGGGGGCACAGTGGCTCATTGTTGCCTCACACCTCCAGGGTTGGTGGTTGAATCCTACTTCAGCTGTCTGTGTGGAGTTTGCCTGTTCTTCCCATGTGTCATGGGTTTCCTACAAGAACTGGTTTCCTCCCCAAGTCCAAAGACATTTAGCTCGGCTAACTGACATCTCTAAATTGCTCATACTACATGATTGTGTGAGTGTGCATGTGCCGTGTCATGGACTGGCAACCCATCCAGGGTGTACCCCAGCCCTGTGTCCTGTAATGGACTGGCAACCCATTCAGGGTGCACCCCAGCCTTGTGTCCTGTAATGGACTAGCAACCTATCCAGGGTGTACCCCAGCCTTGTGTCCTGTAATGGACTAGCAACCTATCCAGGGTGTACCCCAGCCTTGTGCGCTATGTTGACTGATTCCAGAATTCCCGAGACCCTGACCAGGATAATTTTGTTTGGCGTCTTCTAACCAGTTATCTACTTTACTTCACTTTAGGTAATAATCACTTTAGCAATAATTGATGCTGATATTGCACTGTGAAGATCTCATGAGCAGTTCTTAAAGCTACAGGGCTATGGAAAGCTGATGCCTTGACCCTACAGCTCACCTATTGAATGAGGGTGGTGCCCATCAGCCAATGGGGAGCCTGCCCCCCCTGAGTGGGTGTGTTCCAGGTGAAGGCTCTTTTAGTGTGATTGGCTGTGGCTGACCTCACCTTCAGAGTGGGTGTCGGATTCCCGGCCGGAGGCCAGCTTGCCGTTCTTGCGACGGCGGGGCTGGTACTTGTACTCGGGGTAGTCCTTCTTGTGCTGCTTGCGCAGCCTCTCGGCCTCGTCGATGAACGGCCTCTTGTCGTTCTCGTTCAGGAGCCTGCGATTAAAAAAAAAAAACGGCCGCCAGTGCAGGCGGTCTACTGTTGAAGAAACGTGTGCTCGCATGGGAGACAGAGAAGGTGGTACAGACAGCGATCGAGTCATGTGACACCCTGGATGTGTGTGTGACTATGCGTGTGTGCTGCTGATGGCTGGGCTCTGAAGACATAAACATACACAGACTTTGTAGACGTATTGAAACCTTATGTAGACTTCAAGATTGTCAGACTGCATATTCTCTATAGACAATTTACTTACGTGTTATGTTGATACTTACAATGAAAGACCCACCTACGATTTATAATGAAATGCAGCAAACCAATGACCTACTAAACTTGAAGCACTTTATACAGAGATATAAGAGGGTTGTTTTATATATAATGGGATGTCCTAGAATCTCACAACAGTCAAATCAGGGGTCAGCAGCAAGACGCTACACAAGGTAAACCATGCATGGGTAATCACACGCTTTCATGGGACAATCAGACGTGGTGGTATACGTGTAATTAACATCAGATTGTAATCAATGCTTCAGTTTTGTCAGGAGTTATAGTAAAAAAAGTCCATTCTTGTTCAATAATATAATTTGTTAAAACACACTGAAATACATGACATCTAAACCAGCCTTATCATTATTTCGTTGTCATGCATGAGGGCCAAATCGTTCTAGTGACAGGGAAAGTCAGATTATAATGATACTGAAATGCAGTATAAACGATTGTTCATGGCCGTCTTAGCAGTACTCAAGTAAATTTGCAGTAGTCAGCCGTGAGACCGGCATTGTGTGCAAGATGCCCCTCCATCCCTTGTGCCGTGTGCTTCCTAGGAGAGACTCCAGACCAAAATCATTACCCTGCACAACACAGGCGGTTTTGGGAGATGGATAGAAATCGGTGAGAATCCTCTCAAACGCGGAAACGAAATCCAGTGCTTTTGGCTGTAATCAAGAAACGAAGGTTCACCCAGAACAAGAATGACAGAGTGAGATTAGATATGGAGGGGAGAAAAAGAAGATACCGAAAAATTTTAATATTTTAAGTAAATATTATCCTTTCAAGTTAAGTACAGCATTCAGTGGATGAGATTTATTCTTGCACGTTGGAATTCAACAGGCTGAAACAGCACCCACGTTTCCTTTTATTGTCCTACATACCTCCATAGTTTACCCAGGGTTTTGCTGAGCTCAGCGTTGTGTAAATGAGGGTACTGGTCAGCCAGTTTCCGTCGCGCTGCCTGCGCCCACACCATGAAGGCGTTCATCGGCCGCTTCACATGAGGCTTGCCTTTGCTTCCCGAATTTACACGCACGGGCATGGGTACCAGGGTCCAGTCGTAGCCATTCAGTACTTGATTGACAGCCTCACGGATGCCAATCGGAAAGTGATCATCCTCGCCGTCTGTCTTGGTTAGCAGTCCCCTCTCCACTCCACCCTCCTCGCTGCCCATTACTGTCATCTGTTGCTGTGACCCCACCAAAGGTGAATTCCCCGCTCCCACTGTCCCAGAATTAGGTGGTGACAATGTGTGGCCATCGTCCGACGCTCCGGGACTCATTTCCACTTCTGATAAACTCTGCTCTTCCCCTGACATGTTCTTTATTTTCCTTTTCCCTTCTTTTCGAAGTCTGTCGGGGAAATAAGAAAGCAGACTGAAGTTTTATTTTAGTTGACCGAGTAATTTGGAAAAATATGTCTTCTGGCTTCTGGATTTCGTTCAGACTCCAGTTTATATAAACTCTGAGTGCGTCTCAAAAGCAGATCTCCTCGTAGATCAGAATACCTGGCGAGTTTCACGTGAAACGTATTTCCGTTAGAGATTCAGTCTCACGTGTGGTGATGCTACTCTCACTTTTCTGTCATTCTTTCTCATTCCTGGTTTCTCTTCCTGGTTACACTGGCACTGTCCCCAGTTCTTTGTTCTTGAGTTTATATGATGGTTACACCTGAAAATGATGACAATGACATATTTTTAAAAATAAAATATTGTTGTAATGGCCTTTGAAAACACGTAAGAAGCTTGCACAACTTTTAGCTTGCACAAAACATGTTAACATTTATTTAACAGTGAATAGAATATGTGACACATTCAAATGGCAATATTTTGGCTCAAGCGTACTTTGTAAATATAATGTTTAGTTTCCATTATTAGTTAATGAGTCTTCTGTTTCACCAGGCCACTTCCTTATGTAGGCTATACCATTCTTTCCCCATACATGCGGCCCAAGGCGGTACTGAGGTTTAATAAAACACAGACGACAGCAAGTTCCATTCAGTTATTAATGTTTAATCATTATTAAACATCACATGCGTATTAATTTACTACTTGGTAGAGACACGATGAATTCATTAAGAAATTTAACCACCAAATAAAAGCCAAGAGAATTCTTCTCAGAATAAAAAAATAATTTATCATGACTACTCTTTTTGAATCTAATAAGTATACCTCAGTTAATGCTAATTATACTAAGGGAATTTGTTATGCATTAAAGCAAAAAACGACGCACGAAACAGTCAAACAAAAACGGAACGGAAATTATTACTTTATATCATGCATTCCGTTAACTCGCGCTGACTGTCCTGTTTTGATTAACTAACTACAATATTTCAATATCTTAGAAGGGGTAAACTACCAGCCATTCACCATTCACCATGGTTTCGATAACAAATCAGAGTTTTAAATAAATAACTAAATAACATAAAAATGGCATGTGCGGTTGTTAGCGCTGCTATGTCCATCATGTATTTTTCTGTTGTTTTTTCTGGTACAATGTTAGTGTTTTAATAAAACTTTGATATTTGTAAAAAAATAAATGTAATAAATGAAAGACATGAAAAATATACACTGAAAAGAAAGATTTTAATAGAAGGAGAATGCGATTTAACTGAAAGAAGCTTTGACAGATAAGGTGGTTCCCTTACAGACTGACAGATCAGTTCAGTGGGGACTGTCCTGTTCACCCTCCATCTTTAGGCCTCGCCATCATTATTTGGGCGCACCTGGACACAAAGCTCTCCTGTCTCCCTTTACCACCCGTTTTCCGCATTTGTTTCTCACGAGTTTATACCAACGTTATCTTCCGCGATTGAGTTACCACAAACAATCAGGCAGTGTGGTGGCGTTTTAGCCCGAGGTGTAGACGCTTCCTTTGCCTCCTGGCATGGCCGCATTTCATTACCGCCGCACTAATTGAAGACATCCTCATTTACTGCGGCATTTTCTGCGAGAGCCATTCGTCATCCGCAGGCTGGTGTGGCCTGGTTTTAGAACCTCGGCATTTTCTAGGTATCACTACCTGTTCGCTTATGGCTGTCATACACGTTTGTTTCCTCCTTTGAGCGCATTTTGGTGCGTTGATATTTATGTGAGAGTCGGGTAGGCTCACTTCTTTTCACGTCCGAAGGATTTTCACGTTCCTGGTGAAATGTAATTAAGTAATGTGATATATTTACAGGCTTGGAATAGCCTAATATGAAACTGATAGTAAGGTCAGATGAGATCCGGGTCTTGTTCTGCGAACAGAGCAGCTCTGTGTGTAGAGGTGCGCGCATTCTTTAGTGATCGAGCCTTTCAGAACAGTCCGGAGAGCTTCGCCATTAAACACTCCAATATTATCGTGTAACAATCCTGATTGTTGAATTGCTGATGGACGTGTTTTCTGCACGTTCTGCACCTTTTAAGTAGGCTAATGTAATTAATATTTTTATCATATTGTTGGCCCAGCAAAACGATAAAGCCTAGTTTTTAAAATGCTATCATTATTCGAAGATGGCTCGTTTTTAGAAACCTTAGAACACTTAGAAATGCATAGAATGCATAGGCCTATAATTAAAAAGTTTCCTCAGTAATAATAAAACAGAGCGCCGTGCGGTGTATTTATAAGGCATTAGATGACGGGGCGTTAAAGCCGTGACAGAGATTCCTACCAAACTGCATCCACAGTATTCCGGAGCAGCTACTTAAGGAAGCGACCAGTCTCCGGCAATTTACAACCGCGGTGTGTTTCTCTTTTTGAGGAAAACACGAAAGAATATACCATGCATAGGATGAGCGGTTTGGAGGATGGATGGATGGATGTTTCGGTAGATTTGTTCTGCGGCGCATTTGTATAATCAGTCTTGTCCAGTTACTGCTGTGTTCTGTCTCTATAAATATTTACACATCACTGCAACTATTAGCGCAGAAGGAATGTTGTACCTAAATAGGCTACACGAAGAATGTTTTAGCTTGTAACAGATTTTTTCAAAATGCATGACACCTGGCGATTAACAATGTACCCTAACATTTGTCTAGAGAAGACCCAATCTTAGTATATGTCTATCATATTTGACAGGTTGCTTAGACATATGATTAATTATTGTATTGCTTTCTAGCTTGTGCGTGTGACTAACAGATCATTTAGTACGCGTTGTAAGTACGCTTATTTGATGATTGTGGTTTTAAAAAAACATTTCGTCAGTTATTCGCTATTTTGGGTTGGACCTGTAACCACTGTGGCCTACATATGGAGACCCATTCAAATGACTGTTATTTTCTGCCAAAAAACTTTCAAAATATGATTTTTCATACCAGAAACTCAAAAGTCTCGAGTTAAAATAATTTAACACTTTAGTGCACAGTAGTGTTTAATCTTTTTAGTTGAAAACGTTTTCTGAGTAGATGTTATAACAGTAGCGGTTAGGCCACCATAATGAAGGGGAATGAAAAGGGTGACATTAACACATTAATGTTTACATGGAATTATGTGATGTAATTGAACTAGCTGAACATTTACATTTCATTTTAAGAAGTTTATATAAGAAAATCCATAATCTTGCTCATTTGCTTTTCCAACTTTAAAGATCGCTTTAAGTATGCTGCATTTCTGTTAAAACTTCTTGCTGAATAGCACATTTTATGAATTCATAAAAAATAATTACAGTTTAAACTTTTAGAAAAGAAATAGGTCTTTAGCTTGTTATTAATAGCTTCTTTCGGTATTATGATGTTCTTTTATGTAAAAAGTCTGATTTAATTAAAACATATTTATTTAGAATTGTTTGTGATGTATTAAAGTATCTAATATTGACTTCACCCAGGAATTTAGAAAAAAGATTACAAAAGAACAGGTGTATAGCACATACAGGTTAATAACTCCCAATTGTATCACTATAAACACCAAAGAAGTCAGATATCAACAACAAAAAGAACAACAGCCACAATAATAATAATAATAATAATAATAATAATAACTCTTATTATTATTATTATCAACATCATGCTTAGAGGTCAGAAAAGTTTGATATAAAATTAGTACAACTATTTAATTACATTGGGATGAAGCATTAATAGTACATTTTTGAAAACCTAAGAAAGGACAGAAAAAAAGAGAGATTTGGTAGAAAATATACTGTACAGCTTCTTACTTCCATTGAAAGGAGGTCGCCTCCTTAGCAGGAAATTTCGAATATTTCCAAGTTGCTAAAGTGACGCTGGTGCTCTCCCAGCCCCCTAGTCCGTACAGCACAGCGATGAATGCCGCCTCTGTGTCGCTCGGCTGAGCTTAAAGAGCTCTGTTGTGTAAAGAAGGAAAAAATATATATATCAAGGAAAAAAAAATCTTAAAGGAACAGCATGCTCACTCTGTCACGACATTTCCTTCTAGCCTATCGTCGTTCCGTGCAAGTAAAGATTGGGTGGTGGATTTCTTTTTTTTTTCTAAGAAGGCGGGACTTGTCAGCAATTTCTATCCCACCAAAAACTACCACTGAAGAGGGTTGATTTAATAGAGAGTGAGTTTACAAACAATGGAGAAAGTAATTAGCTTGGAACTTTAATATACATTTGGAACAATTATTATTTTCCGACTTTCAAAACGTGATCCTCTTTAAGCACGTGTAAGAATGTCAAAAGTATTGACATGGGAGTCATTCATATTAACAGAGTTATTATACAGTATAATATTAACTGACGCCTGTATAAATCTTTCTGTAGATCTATACAAACACAGCCTCAACCGAACTGTGACATTGACGTTGATGATACTGTATGATTAGCAGACATTTGAATTTCTCTTGGTAAAGCTCCATGTACAGCTACTGAGTCTCGAGGAAGGATCACAGAGTTTTTTTCTTTTTATTTTAAATGCTTCTGTGTTCTGTCTGTATGCTGCAATGGCAAAGAACTGCATGATTTTTTGGAATTGGATGTCTATTCTGAGTGATTGTGCACAGTAATTATACAGTAATTGTGTATTTTCGTATTCCTCAAAAAAAAATACATATATATATTATATATGGATACTGAGTCACGGAAACGCGAGTGATTCTAGGCTAAAACACTGAATATGTAAATGATAAAACTTGTTCTCGAATTTGTGCTTTTTAAACGTGCCTTTTATATAGATATTTTTTGCCAAGATCCAAGAAAGGATGTCCAGAGGCTTACGATTGACTTCATATTTATCATTTTGCTTTTCAGGTCTTGTTGTGTGTTTCAGTAACGGTAACCATATAAATGTGTGACGTGCCATGCATAGGAGTCAGTTTAATGCCACAGGGAACATTCTGGGAGTCTGCCGAGTCCATTAGGGGAGACAGTGAGTGGATGCTCCACAGCTACCTGGCTGTGCCAGGCTGCCCCAGGCATGCAGACGTAACACAGGGCAGAGCGACTCAACTGGACTCGGCTGGCAAAGAAAAGCAAAGAGGTGTCACTGTGCGCTTTGACGTGAAGTGTTACAGACTGTTAGTCAAAGCTCTTTAGGCGGGTACGGCTCGATGTTTTCCTTGAGTTACTACTGAGTAGCTACGACCTACAGGGTTCATAGGGTCCACACATTAATTTTGTATATTTGTCAACTGATAAAGATACACAACGCACGTGTAAAACATGTTATACATAGTTCTTCACTCAAGAAATGAATCCTGTTATGTTTAGAAGGTTGTGATTAGAATTCCAGACCCAGAGCAGATTGACAACGATCGTGGTCCATGGTTTAATGGTGATGCTGTCACACTGTGCAGCAAGTGGGAGCCTCAATATGTAACACACCTGCCCTAACAATACGGTCACGACACAGACACAGAAACAAAGCGATCCAACTCTGGGAATATCGGGGAAGGCCAAGTACAGACTGGAGGCTATTAAAAAGACCTAAGAGAAAGTGCCACACTGCTCCACTCCACAATAACCCCTTGTCTTTCTGGTAATCCAGTTACAACCCCCCAACAAAAATCACTACTCAGTTTTTTCCTTCAATGAATGTCAATTTTGATAAGCAAAAACCTAACGATGAGTAAATCTCTCATTCTCTCTCTCTTTCTCTCTCTCTTTCACTCTCATTCTTTCTCTCTTTCTCTCTCATTCTCTCTCTCTCTCATTCTCTCTCTCTTTCTCTCACTCTCATTCTCTCTTTCGCTCTCATTATCTCTCTCTCTCTCGCTCTCATTCTTTCTCTCTTTCTCTCGCTCTCATTCTTTCTCTCTCTCTCTCTCTCTCTCATTCTCTCTTTCTCTCACTCTCATTCTTTCTCTCTTTCTCTCTCATTCTCTCTCTCTCATTCTTTTTTTCTCTCTCTCATTCTTTTTCTCTCTCTCTTTCATTCTTTCTCTCTCTCTCTTTCCCTCGCTCTCATTCTCTCTCTCTCTCCCCTTTCCCCTCTTACACCCTTTCATTACTTCTCGGCGCTTTCTTTGGGTTCTTTGTCTTTTCTCAGGTGAATTTTAATCATGTGATCAAACGAACCCCTCACCCCCCATTACTGCCTTAAATGAAAAATCAAGAACAAAAAGCAGTTTTGTGTATTTAGAAAAAAAAACGCAAAGAAAACGACGCGAGCGTCTCTCCATCCCTGCTTTTTCTCAGTTTCTCAGCATTCACACACATCCAAAACGTTCAGCGATTTTTCTGGACATGCGGAATTATCTTCGTGTTCCCGTCTCTCCATGTACACTACAACAGTTCTTCATATACTTTTTTCCACAGGGTGGGGGCAGGCGGATTTGCAAACCCAGCCTGCTGCCCGGCACCTCAGGAATCCCCGCTTACCCCTGACGTTTGAAGTGAGTTTCTGCGTCTGTGTGTTTGTGCCCGTGTGTGCGTGTGAACGCTGCATGGACACGGAGATGCTGGGCTATGTGTAGAGTCTGCAGTAGGCCGAACGTGACAACCTCTTGGTGGCCATGAGCATCCTATAGGGGCGGCAGCCGTTGGCTTCCCTGTCAGGTGTGCGGGAGGGGGGAGGAGGGGATATGCTGTGCAGTACTGAGTCCCTAAACATGTTTTTTCAGCACCTTGAAACACGGGTTAGCTTTTTTAATTGTGAAGAATGACATAGTGAAGCAATAGTCAGCTTGTCTATATGGGTCAAAACAGAAATGAACAAATGTTACTTTGTGTGACTATCTCGCAGTGTGTCACAATAATAATAATAATAATAATAATAATAATTATTATTATTATTATTATTATTATTATTATCGGGAGTGGCACTTATAATAGTAATATTATTCAGTGGTTGGTTCGAATCCTACTTCCGGCTCTGGAGTTTGCATGTCCTCCCCAGGCTTCGCGGTATCCTTCGGGTGCTCCGGTTTCTTCCCGTAGTCTAAAGACATGCATTGTAGGCTAACTGGCATGGCGAAATTGTCCGTAGTGTGTGACTGAGTGACTGTGACCGTCAATGGGTTGACATCCCATCCAAGGCTGCCGGGGATAGGCTCCAGGCCGCCTCGCGATCCTGAATCGGAGTAAGCGGTTTTCAAAATGGATTGATGGATAGGTTTTATTTTTATTTTTTGATACAACACATATAAACACAAAGATATAAGTGGTTTAGCAGGCAGAAAACGCATTTTTGTTATTTCAAAGCAAATGAGCTCAAAAAAGACAGTATTATTCAAAATTATCTCATATAACTGACAAGAAAGAAAGTAAATCTATGTTCCTGCAATGAAAATATAATTTTAGTCAGTTTGATTTTCCCTGTCTGTTAAGAACTGGATCCATAATTTACAACGGCACACAGAGAAATGGCCGTGTTGAATGGCAGACGGCGTTCACTATAACCTACGTAAATTCCTTCAGCGATAATAAATTACGCTTAACATTTGACCGCTAACAACAGATTAAATATATATAAGATTGCGCAATTATATATATTTCAGAAAATCTCCTTTCATAATTATAAGAATAAATGATGAAATTCCTAAGCACCCTTGTTATTTGATTTCTTACTACTTTCTAAATTGGTTGGAAAACAAAATGGAATATTTAAAATGGGAAATGAAAAGGCAAAATTTTAATGATTATTTTTCCTTGAATATTTTTCGTTTCGGCTATGTCTGGAGAGCACATAATGCATGTAGGCATAGATTTAAGCAGGTATGGTAGGGACATGTCTCGTCAGCTTTCCGGAAATTTACACCTCTGTAAGTGAAGTGATTGTTTGCGGTAGTTTTGGTTCGCTCCTGAAAGAATGACAAATTTGTAAATACGATATTACAATATATGAACTTATGAAGTAAAAACAGTTTAAATTAAATAGAGTTTTTTATATATATATACCCTTAAAATGCAAACTTAAAAAGCCTGAAAATGAATGAATGACAAACGAATGAATGACAATAATTAGAGTTATGACGTTTATTCGATTATTTGCTAAAATGTATTTTCCAAAAAAAAAAAAACGAACAAGATCGGATTTTAATCCTATAATTGCCTTTTGTTCTTAAGAAAAAACATGACTTTGTACTGAATTTAAGGTGGTAGAAGCAGTAATAGTAGAATAGTAACAACAATAACAATACTAATAATAATAATAAAGACGACGATGATGAACTGGGTTCGGATGTTAGGGTAAATCAAAAAGGTGTGAACTTGGACGCTGTCTGGGGTATCAGCTGAAGCTAACAGAAGATTCAAGATGTAGGAAGGTATATGGATTTTCGACAAATATTTCATCAGAAATGCTTCATTTTTTTACGCTTGTATGTATAAACTTTATTATAAAGGATTTTGTTTTAAAACTTTATAACGACTTTTTTCTAATATTTTAAAATGACGCATTTGTCTGAGGCCTAATGAGGATTAAACGAAATAAATCCTACCGGAAACCCAGTTAATTAAGTCCGATTTCCAGCAGGTTGTGGCGTGACATCCTCTACGGCTCTTCTGTTAAATAATGTTCATCTGACATTTCAGATGGACACATTAACAGGAACACAATTCCAGACAAAATGAAAATACATCACAATATAATATGATGTAATATACAATCCCATAAAATGGGACTATTTTGAATTTTGTAAAATATGAACATACAAATTAATAAATATATTAAAGCAAATTAAAACATTTGCTGAGCTTGAATGTATATGCCAATTTACTGGTGTGAAACACTAACATTGGGAATAGTTTACGTAACAAATTGAATACAACTCCGAAAATTAGTCTATGATTGGTAGGAATTCTCTATAATTCTGAATAACATGCCATCTAAAGAAATAAGCACGCAAGCAATAAATACGGTTTCAATATTACTTGAATATTCTTAATATTTTAAAATTAATGTCTCGTCGCAATAATTTAAGACAAATAAATATCTGTGTAATGGGAACCTTTTGTTTGCAGGGTAATTAAGCTCTATTTTATTAAGATTAAATTATTATCACGATACAAAAATGTTGCATTATTATGTTTTTTGTACAGCATTGACGTAGTAGACGTATGCATATTTGTTTTTTGCATTAATAGCTTGTTTACTGCACAACTGCAGATTATATTTTTCTTTTTATATTTACCACCTTCGCAATCTCTTACACACTTCATACTTTTGCTCACATAACCAAACATGCATAGGAGCATTCTCTGTATACATTTTTGTAACTTGATCCTATCATAACTTGTTGAGTAACATACTACTATAACGCCTCTGCGTGCGGGTCAATAATCTATCTATCTATCTATCTATCTATCTATCTATCTATCTATCTATCTATCTATCTATCTATGTCTGTCTGTCTGTC
>JAACJT020000075.1:3861220-3915073 GCA_009936485.2 Gymnarchus niloticus
AACTTGTTGAGTAACATACTACTATAACGCCTCTGCGTGCGGGTCAATAATCTATCTATCTATCTATCTATCTATCTGTCTGTCTGTCTGTCTGTCTCTGTCCGTCCGTCCGTCCGTCCGTCCGTCCGTCCGTATCGCAAGGTAATATACGTGCTCATTGAAAGGTATTTTGAGTACGGACAGTCTTTCTTTCAGGCAAAATAAAGACAACGCTTTCCATTATGTAGTGCTTAATGAAGTTAATTTTTTGTTCATTTATTTCATACACTTGAAATATTATTGATATACCTAATGTAACCACTGGCTCCTGTCATCAGTACTATACAGAACTAATATTGTTTACAACACTTCACCGTTTTCAGGATAACGAATATTTATTTACTTTATTAATAACGGCAATTATATATTAGAAATACAAGTCAGTTTAATAATTCAGCTTATTTGTATGCCTATTTTAGCTTCAAATAAAATATGACATAAGGTCTGACATATGATGAGAGTCAAAACATGGCAACTTCATAATATGTGGCTTTACCAAAATGAGAAATCTGAATTTGAACTTGGGTATTTTGTTCATATTAATAGTTTTTTTTAATTATTATTGGCAGTGATGTGCAGACATAAGGCAAAATAGTGTAATAATATATGAAACATTAGAATCAGGAGTCTCAGACACATACAGCAGTAAACAAGTAATGTTACTGATATGGTACAATGCAAACAAGGTATCGCAAAATATTTGTGATAATGAGATACATTGTCATTGTTATTGTTAAATTTACAAGTGACAACCCAAACTCTTTTCAAACCTTCCAAAAAATGTGGCAGAATCATGAATTTAATTGATTATAATTAGCCTCCTTTTATGGCATTATTAATAAGACCATGTGTGGTGGGATGAAACTGTGGTGATAACAGGACATGTAACTGTGGTTAAGTACTGGATATTTCATTACCAGTTATCACCCAGTGGTCTCCCTTCTTCATGTGACGTGAGAAAGCTGCCTTGTGGTCTGTCAATGAAGTAGGTGGTTAAGTGCTGGATGTTTCATTACCAGGTATCACCCACTGGTCTCCCTTCTTTCTGATATTTGAACCCCCCCACCCCCTCCCACTTGTTTTCAGTAAGAGAACGTTGTATTGCTGTTTAGTGGAATATTCAGTCTCATGTGGTTGGAAATTGTCCACTGGCCAAAACACTGCCAGAAAGACAGAACGAGGGAGCAAGTGAGGGAGAGTGAAAGAGAGACCGCCTTTTGTTCTGTCATTAGTTGGCAGATAACATTCCTAGGGAAATTCCGGGAGTCTGACGAAGGGCAGAGAATGTGACAGAAAGGCCAACAGTTACATATTCATGTACTGGGTCATATTTTGCCTGAAATGATGTCAGGAATTTATTTGGCTATTAATTTTCAAGTGAACACCCACTTATAACGCAGTCTATGTGGCAATGTTTCTTTCCAGCATTTTTATGTATGCTAAGTTTTTTTTCAGTGTGTCTGTCTAGATCTGTGAAAATAGCTAAATGTTTTAAAGTACTGAGAATGAAGAATTTTATTGGTTCTCTTTGACAAATGTGCCCAGCTTGCCCATTGAATGAAAGCGAGGCTAGACCAGATGTCATCCAATCATAAGACTGCAGTAAATCTGTAGGACATCAATACACATGATCAATAAACAGTTCAATCCAATTCTTTGAGTTGTTCATATCATAAAGATGAATGAAAGCAAATATGTATCATTTAAAACACTTTGAATGTCTAATAGTATTATGACTGGGCTGGAGACTGAGCCCACAACATCACGGGAAGTCCAGACAGCACTAATCATAAAACCACTGAGTAGATATTTACACAGGTCTTTGTTCTCAAACTTACATCAATGAACTTTCAATCAGCAAGCTGTAAGTTAGAGATACAGAAATAATTATGGTTTAAAATAATAATCTAGATGGCGTGTTGATAGTAGTTATCTTGTCAATTCAGAATAATGGGGTTGTAATTGGGAATGTGTAGCTGCGGTAGGGTTACAGTAGCTGTGTGAAATTATGAATCATATTGTCAGTCAGGGCAACGCATACAGTGGTCTTATTATGGAAACACAACAGTAGCTCCACTATCTCTATTGTGTTGTTCATCATGCTTAGTAATTAATCTTGTAATTTAATATTTTATCATAACATGAGCCACAAAATTTGATATATTCATAATGACGCTCAAGAGCACAATAATATTTTAGATTCTCCAATTATACATTGCGTGGCATCATTAAAACTGATTACTATCGCTATAAACCCCGGAAGACTTAATACATTTAATTCAACATGCTGATCTTTTCTCTCTTTTGCCCCCCATTTGGAAATAAATTGGTGCAGCTGCGCAACACTTAAATAGGTCCCCCCTCTCTTGAGTGTCTGTGACCAGCAATGAATTCCTTCTTTGTGTTCCTACCACTGAATTTCCTATTCTTTATACTCTTTTTTTTTTTTTCTTGCGAGGGTGGTGGTGGAAGGGGTTAGGTTGGTTTTGGTGTTGATCATGGTGGTGGGGGGGGGGCAAGTTGGACGTGGTTCCAGTGCAGCTGGGGAGGGGAGAGGGTAAGAGGGGGACCATGAATGCCCTATTGTATGAGTGCGGTCATATCTGCACTGGCCAACCAAAGGGGAAGAATCCAGTTACCTCAATTGTGTGCTGGCTTCATCTAAAGAAAACTGAGAGCAGGCCAGGAGGTACCCTGCAAGGTGTATGTATGTGTGTGTGTGTGTTTATGAGTTTATGAGCCGGGCGATCAAAATGTGGCCATGTCAAAAAAATTCAGTCACATTTCTGATTTTCCGTGCCGTTAGACTGCAGGCACGCTTTTCTGTTAGGACAGCTTATCAAAGTGGGGTCCTCACTCATTAGCAACAGGTCTACTTGATTCACTTGCTCGACCATCGAATAGCACTGGAATCTTCCTCGATCTACAGTATCACACTATACCTTTGGGCTTATACAGTAGATCCTTTCTCTATACCATCATTTCCTGTTGACCTGGGGATGTTTCTGACTGACCATACAAAGCTGTAACCCTTTCCATTTCACTTTCATCTACTTCCCCTCCCTAGTTTACGCTCGATCACCTGTCTCTTCTGGCCCCTCTGTCCTGACATACAAGAATGGCCACAGTGTGCCCCTGACAGTTTACAGCTCAAATCCGAGCCCCCACCCAGATTAGTTCTGGCTGTCTACAGCATCACCTTCCCCCCACCCTGCCCTGTATCAATGCCCGTCTACCCCCACCTACAAAAGCCTGTCTACTGCAGCTGGCAGATGAAACTGTGCACGATGCTGAGAAAGAGAAGCGAATAAAGTCAGTAGGCCCATTTCCCCCATTTCTTCTGTGAAAAGAAAAGTCAATTGCCTTTTATTACCCCTCACCCCCATGAATTTCCTTTTGACTAACGCTAGTTGCTTCCCTTCTATGCACTTGTAAAAGAGAGTGTAGCTCAATACATTTAGCATAAACATTTAGCTGCTAACGGACTGACTTCACACATTGATGCGGTGAGGAGTTCTCCTTCATAAGCTCAGGATCAGTGCCACACCCTGCGATACCACGGCAAGGCCTGAGCAGCACCCTCAGGTCGACATTCTTTACTACTGCCCACCCCTTCGCCCTGCCTACAGTGTATTATCCCAGTCCAAAGAAATTACTCTGAGCTTTTTACCTTGTTAATACTTAAAGATGAAGGACAAGCCTTCCCATAGGCACATTGTGGGATTGTGACTCATAAGAACAATGAAAGATTCCTTCAGCTAATTAAAGTGCTGCTATGAAGAAATCAGCTATTTAGAGAAGCAGAATACTGCGGGACATTGTGGATATCTGGTAATGATTTTTCCTGGTGAGAATTAAAGCAGGTGTCACTAAAGAAGATGAAACAAAAATGAGTATAAAGTGAGCTGAGAGTTTGCCGAATAAGCAAATGTAAAACACTGAAAAAGTCATCAATCCCAGCCTTAACCCATGCCTGAAAAGTACTAAGGAACCCTGTAGTCACTTGCAAGCTTTGAAGTTTGGTGCCACCCCCTCTCCTAGAGCTGAAATGAGAGAGGATGTCAACATCCATGTGGATAAAAGCCACCTGACCCCTATCTGTGCTACAGGGCGAGGGCATAGGAGGGTGACCTTGCCCCCCTAGTGAGCATGCATCCCAGAATCACTTGAAAGCTTACTTTGGCTCTGACATCCACCAGTCGAGCTCGTATTCACGGCCCTCGGGTGATTAGCCCCCCGTGACAGGTCAAGAACCGTTGGTTCCTGAGTGCGAGATGGCGTTTCGGTGCGACCGTACTCTCCCACGTCCCGCGTCCAGTGTCACCCCTATGTCATCGAGCTCACCCCAGCCTGTCCTGGCCCTGTCAAAGTTCAGTTTTAATCTGCTAAATAGGTCACACCGGCTTGACTGCCATCTATGTATAACTGCCTGCCTTTGAGTGCCGAAGTGAACAATTGAAGTCACCGAGTTCGGAAAGAAAGAGTGTGGACTGAAAGAAGCCCCTGGACTGTGATTCTGATTAAGTGTTTTTTCTTAGCTTGTAGCAGTGAAACATCCCTTCCATGCTGGAGCAGAATGACTAAAATCAGGGCAAAATGGACAAAATAATGGAAAGATTAAAAAATTATTAATATCAGCGACCTAATAAAGAGTAGGGTCACAGATGCTTTCAGAACACCTTCAGTCCTAGGAATGCTGTGATATGGGTCCTGAGCTGTTTCAAGTGACATAAAGTCACATACTGGGGCCATTTTTTACCAAGACAGGCCTCCAGTACTTTGAGTAGTGAAGGAGGTGGAAATCCACTTTGCGCTCTGCATTCCAGAACTTCCCATAAAGATTCAAAGATATTTAGATCTAGTGATTGGGGAAGCAGTGAAAGGTGTTTGACTTTATCCTGGTGTTTATGAAACTGGATTTGTTTAACAGTGTGTTTAAAGATATTAGTATCTAGGAATAAAATATAAGAACAGTCTCTGCCCCCTAGGGTGAACCTGGTTGGGGAAAATGGGCTCTCCTTTTTTGGTCAGCATGTCAGTCACTCATCAGATCTCTCGTGAGATGGCTGCCCAAACCAAGAGACACTGGGAGTTAAGGTCATCCTTAGGCTTTGTTCAAACATAAACGCATATGGATGTAGGAAAGAGGCTGAAAGATGACTCATTAGACCATATTACTTTTAACTTTACAGAGGGATTGAACATTTTGTCTCCTTACACCAGGTTATGCATATCTGGGCATTTGACCCTGGATGAAGGCACATTCCAAATGGCAGCCCTGTGACAAATTCCAGCCCTATGAATCTCAGAAGTTATAGCTTGTGTTAAAATCTGAGGTTTTTGAGAATGTGCTTTGGTGGTGTTTGGAAATGATCATGTTCAATGTCTGACTAGTCCTGTTGGTGAGCCTCAGATTGAGATGAGTCTTCCTCTTAACTAATACAATTTGTCCATATTTGGCATATGCTGTCTTGATTTTTGTGAATGACACATTGACCTTGACACCTTAAATAATTTTTGCTGTTTTTATGACCTCCAGAGCTCTTTGAATCACCCAAAATAACTTGAAAGTTTGACACTTGTTCGGTTTCAGTTCCTCATCGATTTGAGTTTCTGACGCAGTAAAGTAAACATTGTCGCTGTTGGCTTGCCCCCTTGGTTTCTGTGTTCTCACTTGGTTGTCCAGTTAATCAGATGTGGGCCATTAAGTAATTGAAGGTTCGTTGTCAGTAGCTTGTAGATTCAGCCATTAATGTATCAAGGTTTCCATGCCACATTCCAAGAATAGTGAGCTGTGTTATTTGGTTATCTCGCTTTTCAAGTAGCGAATAAAAAATGGAAGCCCTGGCCTGCAGGTTAAAAGCTAAATAGACCTTTTTGCTTGGTTCATTTATTGCTTTTTTCTACGTACATTTTTTTTCCGTATGTTCCTCTGTACAGCTATCTGCCTCCACCATTTTGACACTCCCAGCAAATTTTTCTTACAGGCAAGCAGAAACTTTCTGGGTCAATAACGGTGCTTGGTTTTCAAAAACTGCACATTTGGTGCGATCCCAGTGTTATGTGGTATCTTAAGTACGGTAACCCGTTTTGCTCAGGTTCACCTTGGTGTTGGGTCAGAGCCTGTATGAGTCTGGAGCCACTTACGGTGAGAGCTGGTGGGATGCTCGCCTTGTCAGGTCTAGCGTCCTAAAGCTTTTGGATTTGTGCTTTGAAGCTTGTCTGGTCGAATACCATGATGGTCCAAATATGACTTTTGAATGAAATCTTGATTTGATTTCTACCGGTTGGAAACAGGATTGTTCAGTGAATTTGAACACTGCCTTTTTTCCCTTTTCACTATTGATATCACTGAAGTCTCGGTAAATGTTTTTTGATCTGAAAATAAAAACAGAAATAGGAAGGATGGATGAAGATGAGGAGGATCTGAAAAACAGAAAAAAGTCACTTTCCGATCATGTGTTTTTCTCAGAACATTTAATTAGATAGCATGAAGGGGGGGGGCTCAGGGGTCTGAGGGCGGCCACAGAGATGCCCGAATGAAAGGCTCTGTTGTTGGTGGCTTGGAGCGGAAGATGAAAGGGAGGGGGAAATGAGGAGGTCATCGGCAGCCCTAACTCCTCCTTTCCCCTGCGGTGCTCCATCACATCACGCATGTGGGTGACGATTCAGAACTCGGACCACAGCTGCTTCTACAGGTCACAGAGGCGATTCAACAGACTGACATGCAGGCGCACAGGGATACTCACATGTGTGCAGTTCATAGATGAGCTAATTGCTGCATGGCCATCCCGCCGATTCGCTCCTGGGCTTCTCACTTTCTCAGATCATGTCCATCCCGATGATTCGGTCCTGGGCCTCTTGCTTTCTCAGCTCATGTCCATCCCGCCGATTTGCTCCTGGGCCTCTCGCTTTCTCAGATCATGTCCATCCCACTGATTCGCTCCTGGGCCTCTTGCTTTCTCAGATCATGTCCATCTCGATGATTCGCTCCTGGGCCTCTCACTTTCTCAGATCATGTCCATCCCGATGATTCGCTCCTGGGCCTCTCGCTTTCTTAGATCATGTCCATCCCGCCGATTCGCTCCTGGGCCTCTCGCTTTCTTAGATCATGTCCATCCCGCCGATTCTCTCCTGGGCCTCTCGCTTTCTCAGATCATGTCCATCCCAATGATTCGGTCCTGGGCCTCTCGCTTTCTCAGATCATGTCCATCCCGATGATTTGGTCCTGGGCCTCTCGCTTTCTCAGATCATGTCCATCCTGCCGATTCTCTCCTGGGCCTCTTGCTCAAGATAGCATTTGTGTGGAGACAGCCTTCAGAAAAATGTTAATAAATATTTTTGTAACATTTGGAAAGACAAGCTAAGAGCTCCAGGTACAGCCACAATGTCACTCTTTCTTCATCTCCCCCCAGTGAATTCTGGGATGATAACTGTAATAAGACACCAATAGCTGAAAAAAACTTTGAAGGTAAATCATTTTAAACTCCCTTAGTGTTGCCAATAAACAGTGTGCACCCGTGATATCTTAAATGATCCAAAACTTAATAAATGATTTGCTTTGATTTTGATTTTATACAGTTAATAGGCTATATTTTGTAAAGTGTGGTTTATGCATTTGACAAACTCTTTGCTTCAGTATATTTAATGCTGCAGTTTTCTTTATCTTTGCTTTGATTACTGTACACACAAAAACACTCTGGGACTTAGAAGACACCACATGTAAAGACCTCCACAGCATAACTGCATTTGTAGATTGGCCAGACTACCTGCAGACATCATGGTAAGTGCTAGCCGGAGACCTGCGCTTACCATGGCCATCTGCTCTGGTATTGCTGTGAGCATTGTTTGTCATTCCTACCACCAGTGGCACTGGTGCCAAAATCTGTCATTTAGCTGTATGTCCAAATAAAACTATAGATGTGAGTTCAACAAGCAGGAGCAGGATCTGGTATCAGGGTTCCTCATCATCAGAGGGTGCTCAGTTCCTGCCATCCAACAATCTTCCGACTCTTTATCCAGCCTATTACTATTGCCTTGTTATGAACTGAGCAGCAATATCTGTGGATACAGAGCAATGACCTTGTGTTTTTATGAGTTTTGGAGATTTAGCTACATACATGGTAGCCTGTCCCGCTTCTTTTGAGATACTTCTTCAAGTAGTAGAGTCGATTCTGCCTTGGAGCTAGCACCAAGCTTGTGATACATCACCTCCCTCGAGGACATTCATGCCTCAATGTGATGTGTCAGATTAAAATCCCGATCTGTGGAGATTCTATTTAAAACTCTACTTCCAGTCTCCATTCGATGGAGCTTCCGTTTCATTGAAACATTCGGCACTTCTGCAGTTGCCAGGAAATTGGTTTCTTTTTTCATGTCTTGCACATTTTTAAAAACACCCCATAGCCTTCTGAGTTAAGTACAGTCAGACTCTTGATGCCATTGGGGAAGGAAGTACAAAGGTTGCCATTGTTAAATATTTAGGTTGCCTGATAAGACACTTCTCTGCAGGAATATGCATGTAATTCATGTACCCTAGAAATACATCATTTTTTTAATATGTGTTGTTGTCGTGACTGCCCGGATTTGCTTGCAGATGATCTGACTCTTGCCAGCTGCCCTGCAGAGAGGACTGGCTTGGCTGAGGTGAAGTGACTTGGCACGGCCTACCCCAGCTTGTTGCGGCATGTTGGAGGAGATATGGGAATTAAGGGTAATTTGTACTGAGAGCTAGTGTCAGGCTCACTCTTGCCACGCTTTATGTGGCCCTAATTTCTCTGACTCCGACTTCTTTTAATACTGCTCACATGTTGCTGTGTCAAATGTAACTCCGCAGAAAAGTTTCTCAAAACACAATACAGAATAAATGTAGTCCTTTTACAACAACTGATAACAAAAATAGAACTCAGAAGATAACAAAGGTTCCTGGCTGTCCCTGTATTGACTATCCAGATGTTACAAATATATTTCCTGTACCATAGTACCAACGCCCAGTTTAGCAAATGGGCTGCTCTTCTAGCTTTCATCAGGGGTTAAACCGGGTGTGGCAGTGATGGAACAGAATGAACGTGTGAAACAGTCCGTACGACATCTACCATAGAAAGTGTCAGCAACTTGGATCAGCAATGCGCTATGAAAGAATAACACAAACATTGTCCCTTTGCTTCCACCTGAAAACCGGTTCCTGTCAGCCCCAAATATTTGTGCAATCTGTAAACCTACCCTTCTGTTCCGGCCCCTCTGTAATTGATAGTGGAGTGGAGCCTGATCCTATATTTAAGGGAGGAAGATATGAGGAAGAACTCTGCATTAGTCAGAAGGACAAGGATAGATGGCTGGTGTTTACAGCATTTCTGAGCTTGCTTGACTTTTTTCATCTGATGGGTGGTGTAAGTTTACCTCGGGTTCGCGTTCACGTTTTGAAAAAGCCAGCACACAAATATCATCAGTGAACACAACAGTGATTTATTGGTGCTTTACCCACAAAAAAAAAAATTCATCCATCTGTAATTTAAAATGATTATTTTAGGTAGATAATTAGTTACAGTCGTATTTACTGATTCAGTGGATGTGCTGATACTGGTCAAAAATAATACCTCCATTATGTTATGTGGCTGGGGGGGGGGGGGTATGGAAGTATCAGTAAAAACAAAACAGTAAACAAAGCGAAGAGGGTGGGAGAGGAGGGAACGTGTACAAGGTAGGAGTGCACAATGCTGTGGACCACTTAAATCTAAATGAGCATGCGAGTGTCAGAAACAAGTGGAGGAGTTAGGGCCATCATCATAATCCATAGAAGAAAAGTTAGGTAAATTAGGTAAATACTGAATTCACGCACGCACCACAAAAACAACATTTAAATATACCCGCATAAATGACAAAGTCTATTTTTTAACTGCGTACAAAACATGTGCACATTTCCTGTACCGCAGCATCCTGCACTGTGCCAGCTTTGTGAGTCTGATCACACTTGTGGAAATTTTCCTCCGGTATGCCAAGAATGCCATACAGCAGAGGTAGCAGAGGCTTGGTCTCTAAACACCGGGAAGTCACCGCTGTGAATATGGTGTGGGCAAATAGTATAAACCAGTCAATGTGAATCCAAAAGGATTATTACAGTCGATCACAAATTTGGTAACATTCCCATTGTTAGTGTGATGCAGAGTGTTACAGGGCACCAAATGCCGGGAGCAGTGTTGAGCTGTCGCCTGGTTGGCTTTGTGGTCTAAACCCACCAATTTCCAGATGCCAATTCATGTCCATGCTTAATTTAACTTTTTTTACCGAAGGATAAGTGAAAGTACCGATAGGAAACACACACAAACGCAGTGAAAAGATTCAAACTTCACACAAACTGAGCCAGAGGTGGGATCCGCACCCCAAACCCTCAATGTGCAAAGCCATAGCGTCATCCGCCGTGTAACAGGTGCCATCCTGAGATTTTACGCTTTACAGTCATTGTTTCGAAAGTAAGGTATGTTTCTAATCAATACAGCAGATTTGTCCAAAATGCATTAACCTACTGCAAATGCCTTTGCTGCTTTAGCTTTTCATTCTCATTGAATGCATTCTGGTCAATGGCTAAGCTGTTTCGCTCTGAGTAGCATTTCAGCCATTCATATTACCATTCAACATTCACAGAAAGGCGAGCAGAGAGGAGCATACCGGAAAAAAGGGAGTGACGACTGAGGAAGAGGCCGAGTGGACAGAGCAAGGACCCATCTTTTTTTTTGGCAGCTCTGAGGGACACAATTATTCTCTGTTAAAGTCCGCAGCCAGACAATGCACAATGGGTCATTATGAGCCTCTGAGCCCATTAATGGTCATCGCAACCCACTCCCCGTTTTGCTCCCCACTGGAAGCGCCGACGCACCAATAAAACTGTCAGCTCAAGCCTGGAAGCAGCAAGTCATCACCTAAGGTTTTGTTCTCCCAAAAATGCTATAGTGCTTGTTTAAAAAAAAGAAACAATATCCGAGGCCACTGGAGGTCTAATGCCAGCCCCCCTCCCCCTTTTGATACGGTTGGAATGTGGCTGCAAAAGAATCTAAAACGCAAATTGATGGAGTGGAAGAAAGATGAACAACGGAGAGGGGAAGTAACTTATTAGATAAAAAAGAGAATGATTGTAATAAGGTTAAAGACAGGGATCTGGATGCAGATAGAGATATAGACAGCTGATCCACTGACTTCAATTTGAATAATGTATGCTGTGTAGTCCAAGGATTGACTTAACGGTCTGAAAATCTCGAAAGATTTTAACGGTGCTATATTTTGCCACTACCCTATATATACAAGTGCAGTACAGGAATGTTTTCAGTCACTGAACTCCGTCTATCCACCCATCTAATAACCACTTATTCTGGTCCCGGGGGTCCTGGAGCATCTCCCAGTCAGCATTGGGCACAAGACTGGGGTGTACGCTGGATGGGATACCAGTCTATCCCCGGACACAAGACTGGGGTATACTCTGGATGGGATACCAGTCCATCAAAGGGCACAAGACTGGGGTATACGCTGGATGGGATACCAGGCCATCATAGGACACAAGACTGGGATATACTCTGGATGGGATATCAGTCCATCATAGGACACAAGACTGGGGTATACTCTGGATGGGTTACCAGTCCATCACAGGGTAGTTATATACTTAAACAATATGGTCAATTTAGAGATATTGGTTAGCCTAACTAGTCTTTGGACTGTGGGAGGAAACCAGAGTACATCACAGAAACCTTTGAGACATGAGGAGAACCTACAAACTCCCCCCACACAGAGTGGAGGTGGGATTCAAACTCCACACACTGGAGCATGAGGCGACAGTAATAACCACCATTCCACCTCAATCACTGTACTACTCTACAGAATTTAGTGATATGTGTTCCATGATGCATTGGTATTTAGATTTGAAATCCAAGGACCATCTTTGTAATGTTAATCTCATTACATGTAGGAAACACCCATCGCAGAAAAGAAAAATTACACAAATACAATAAATAAGTAGCTAATAAAAAATAAATAAATAAAACACAATCAAACTTTCATATGTGGACCAGTGACAAACTATACTTGTAATACATACCACTAGAGGGAGTCTGTTTTCTACTTTTTTCCCATAAATATTTTGCTGGTGCATTGGGATTGTCTTCAGGGTCACCTAGTGGCTAATAACGTGTAAAGCAATACGCGTACCATCATATTCATTTTCTTCCCGTCTTTTTCCACCAGAGTCTTCGAGACGTAGCCTGCCATCCAAACTGTTGGTCCGTGTAAACATGTGGCTTCCCATCCGCGTCTATCATGGGTCTGGGAACGCCGTGCTGCCAAAACCGTCAGCGTCCTCCGTTCTGTACAAAGCATATTTACTGAGACCCAGGGTCTCTCGATGCAGTGCATCTCAGGCACTGATACCCCTCCAGCCGGGATCAGTGCGTCCACTTTAGCGTATTAATCTACATATATCACATGTATTTAACTAGATATATCACACTTTCTACACATTCACCAGCCTATATGGCTAAATGTTTAGAATACTGCATTACATTGATAGTTTAGGGTAAAGATGTTAAAATTTGACAGTTTCAGTATATGCAGTCTGAGAAAAAAACGACATTTTGTAATGATTGTTTTAACCAGAAAATTCCCAGCCTTAACTGTAGTCGAAAGGGGTCAAATGGAGGTCATGAGCCTCCTTAAATTTTGATACAAATAGCGAAGATTGGGGATTTCTTAAATAACAGAATGATACTTGCATATTTTATTAACATTAACACAATATTCCAATGTAAACTACTGTACAGCACAGCACGCTTTTAATCACTCAGCCTGTCAGAACCTTTCAAAAAAAATAAAACAGATTTTATGCTCGATGTATTAAGTTAACCTATTCAAGTGTAAAATGGAAAACAAATTAATAGCTTACTACAAATAACTGCGCTCGTGTGAACGTCGTTCTGCCATGCTTTATTTTCCTGCAGTGTATCGATGACCGCGCCGAGGTCAACCGCACAAAGCCGCTCGTGTGCATGGTCCTCTCTGCTTTTTATATCTTCGAGTGGCTAACAAGACCGTCCAGCTTTTACAGTATGAAGCCCTTTTCTAGTTATGGTAACCTATCCTGACTATGTTATACTGTGAAACAGACATTGCTTAATAATCTTTATCAGTTGTGTGCCTGTGTTTGTGTGCAGGAGTCTCCAGTTTCACCATGCTTAAGGAGTCCATGGAAAAAAATAGACTGGGATTCCCAGGGCCGTCGAGGTGGGTGCACCAGCTATAGACTGCAGCAACACTGGAATGCCAGGCTGATATAGGGGATGCCTATTAATATACAAAAAACACAGGGTGACACTCACTCATTCACATTAATGGGGAAACATTCAAACGTGCAGTAATGTCCAGTAAGTGAATATGTGCAGTGTGACTAGTTACAGAACATCCACTAAATGCTTAAATATCCATCCATTTTCCAAACCGCTTATCCTGTGCTAGGTCGTGGGGGGGCTGGAGCCTATCCCAGCAGCTTAGGGCACAAGGCAGGGGACACCCTGGATGGGGGGCCAACCCATCGCAGAGGTGACATGCTTAAATATGTGATGATTTATTTTGCATTACTGGTGCAGTGACCTAACCGAAATGAAAACAATGGCAATATATTCTTAAAGGCATGATATGAGAGACTTCTTAAAGGATAAGGGCTGTTTTTTGTTCTTGTTGTTTCCAATTTCCCTATATGGCTTTGTGAAGGGAAGGCTTGAAAGGTGTAATGGCCAGTGTAGGAAGTGTTTGCAGTAATCTGGCCTGGTGCACTGCCTGCTCTGCGGCTTTGCACTTCATCCCCGATCTGTACTGGTGGAGTTAACATGTTCTGTCCGCGTGTACACTAGCCTCCCCTGGTCACCCGGGTCTCCTCCCCTGTTCCAGACCTGAGGGTTAAGTGAAACGGTGTCTGTTTAAATTGCCGTGTAATGGGCCGACACATTGTTTAGGCTCCTTTGTGCCCGGTGGGCCCTGGGATCGGCTCCACAGAGACACTACTTTGATGAATGAAAACTAGGCCTGTAAGAATGTTACAATTCCAAGTTCCACAAGGGGCCCTTGAGTAAGAAAACTGAATCACTACAGTAAATAACCGCCTCTTAAAATGGATATTTGTGTATGGGTGTTTGAAGTGCAGTATGAAATATGTTACTGGTAGTAAGTAAGCCAGTTAGTAATATAATACCTCGTTAAATGGCACTGTAGTTCAGTGGGCGGCATTGTGGCCTTATACCTCCAGGAGTGTGGGTTTAATTCATGCTGTCGGCTCTGCGTGTGTAGAGTTTACATATCAAAGTAAACAGAGCATTATACTAGAAACCAAATGCGTTTCCAATGTGTCGGCTTTTCAGCAGGTCTATCTGGGAGTTTGCATGTCCTCCTGCTCTCGTGAAGGTCTGTGCCGAGCGCTCTAGCTTTTTCCCCACAGTTCCCGAGCATGTGCATAGCCGAATTGCTAGGTCAAAATCGCCCACAGTACGTTTCTGTGAGCATGTGCATTGTGATGGACTGGCGTCTCGCCAAGGGCATACCATTCCATGTACCCAGTGTTTACTGGGATAGGCACCACTGGGACCCCCCGAATGGAAGGATGAATAATGAACTTCTACATTAAATTAGATTTATTTAGGTTTTGTCCAAAGCAACGTGTAAGTGAAAAAAAGCTTTGGGACAGAAATCTGGATCAGCCACTGACAGACACTGATTTATTTTAACACGTGAAATGTATATGTGCTCCTGTACTTTATTATGGTACATGTTGTACAGATACCCACGTGGAAATGCCATGCTAGGGGCATTGATTTATGGTTTCTGCAAAATATTTTGAATTCTGATAGTACGCCTTTTTTTTTTTTAAAAACTCTGGATTTGTCAGCTGTTCAGATGTAGATAGAAGTTGTCTCCCCACTGGTAAATTGAGGCTGTGTGTGCGCGTACGTCCATCTGCTTGAGGCGTGTGACGTACGCACGTGTCTGTGAGCATGAGCTCGGTGTGTCAAGAGGAGCCAACGTAATCGACCGTGCGCCCACCGGAACAGCTCTATCAATAGTCCATTACGATGCATTACTACTCTTTTTCTGGCGTGACCCAGTCCTGTGTCCTTTCCCCTCTCGTGGGGTCATTTTGCCCAGCTGCATTCACTACGTTGCTGCCTAAGGTATATTATTTTACAGCAGCTGGAGGTGCTAGGGGACTCCTTCCCGAGAGAGCACAGTTACTAGGGTGCTTGACAGCAGTGATTAATGTTAGCAACCCGTTGAATCTTCTTCCCCTGTCCTTTCTCTGCTCCCGACCTCATGGCAGCTTGTCGCCGGGCTGGAATGAGTCCTGGAGAGGTAATTGCCACTGTGCCTAAGGCTTCACCCGCCCACGTGCTGTGGAGGAGCGCCAGACTCTGGGCCTGGGGGGGGGGGGGGCGTGGGTAAGTACTTTGGCTACTGGTGCCGCGCTCCTTCTCGACGTCGCTGACCGTTCGTCCATCTCGCTACGCCGTCAGGGTGACACGCCGTCTCCTGTTGGTGTCGTCTTCTGGCAGTTAACGGTAACAGCGCTGCACCCAGCCGCTATTCTGCCCCTATTAGGATGTCACCATGCTTACTGGTTGACTGCGTGCGGACGTCAGTGCCACAGCGCGCTTTTAGCGAAGGCTAACAGACTGTTTTAAAACATGTTTCAAACAAGTCGGCATCTTCCTCCATTCTCCTGTGTGTTGCATTGTATTTAGGTTTTATCTGGATAAATTTATACACCCGGTAGCTAAGATCACTAGCAATTTTTCGTCGAATAAGCTAAGGAAATGATATATTTTATTGTGCAATATATGAGGGCAGTTTCACTTTGCTGTATAGAAAGTACGTTACGGAGCTTCCAAACTGATTGCACACGCTTTGAATATTTGTACGGTTTGGTCTGTTTTCAGTAGGTAATAGAAGGGCAAAGCAAAGCAGGATAAGGATCGTCCCTCTGGGTGGGTGTTCAGTGCTGCACAGCTCAGCCACAGTTAAGGCCGAGATGCTTGTAAAGTGATGAGCAAGGCTCAGACAGTGCTGGAAGCAGAAATGTTGCGTTGCACTGTCTGCTTATAGCAGCCTGAGAGAGAGACAGGTGTGTATGCAGGATTATGGCTTCTCCCACACAGAGCTGGAGCACCCCCCAGCTAACACTCCTACCTCCCAAAATCCAAACAGCCAATGGGAGCATAGGATGTCATGTGACCGGTTGTGGACAGGTGGGTACCCACAGATGGATTGTCTGACCTTTTGCCATCCAGGATCACGCACACAGACCCTGATTCTTTCCTCATTCTCTCCATTGCACTCTCCCCCTCTCTCTCCCTCTCTCCCTCTCCCTTTCCCTCTCTCCCTCCCTCCCTCTCCCTCTTGCTCTCTCTCTCCCTCTCTCTCTCACTTTACTGCACATATGTGACATGACCACCTCAGATCACTCTGAATGGAGAGGGAGAGATCTAATTGCAGACCCTTCATGGCAATACAGACTACAGTGACATTTGCCAGTTTTAGTTTAGCAGTATGAACAGTTGACGCAGTAGCAGGGTTTTGCAGGAGAAACTGGGGAAGTGCCATAAATCATTCATACTAGATATATTATTAACAATAATAGTTTTATTGTACAGCATATTATCAATTCAGAATATTTTGTAGCAATTATACAAATAATGAAGAGGGAACAAAACGGAGTTGTGAGGAAAAAAGTAATCAATCAAAAAGCATACTATAAATGTCTATACAGTATAAATATCTGTGTTCTTGTTTATTATTTTTACAACAGAATTTATAGACAAGAAATAAAGTGCTTATTTTATAATTCTTTCTGGCATCCTTCTTCTGTTTTCTTTCCCCCGTCTATCCAGCAACATTTTGCCGTTTTGTGTCTTACTGAGTCATGATACATGTTATTGTCGTTTATGGGCATGGAGTCGTATTTACAGTAATCAGGAAGACTTTACCACAGAGGGAAACAAATTAAATCTTCAAAATATTCTGCACAATTGTGAGTAGCAGCAGCCGCATATTTAATTTGCATCTTATGTCTTTGTGACTTTGGGGAAAACTCATCACCCTTGCTGTAACTACCCAAACGTGTCATTTGAACATTTTACTGCAATGTTAATATGAATTTGTCTTTTTTTTTCTACTATCTCATTCTAAAAGCAAACATTGAAAGCATTTTAATTTATCAGTTCTAAATTATTCTTGTAGTTTAACAATGATGAGGTTATTTACGTGACAATTAATCACAGGTATTCAAATGACAAAGAAAATGTATAAATTTATAAAATCAGATGTTCAAATGGAAGATGCTTGTGCACATTTTGTAAATATTGACTGGCCAGTTATTTCAGAGAAGCTATATTTATATAACTACATATGGTTAAAGTACTCTACACACAAGCTGAACCTTCTGTGTGCTCGTACACACACACCAACTCAAACCGTGACAGTTGCCAGAAATAATCTAAAGGGAAAACAGTGCTGAATGTTGACAGATATGCAGGGTGAGCTTTGACATGGGTATCTACTGACAGAAAGGAGAGTGCTGCTTGTTCAGTATACCGGAAAAAAAGTGCAATTTGCAAAGGATGAGAGACTAATCATTTTCCATCCATTCATCTACCTTTACACCACTGGTCGGGGTCAGAGGGAAAAATCATTTCGATTTTGAAAAAATAAGAAGGAAAAAATGAATAATGCAAAAATTAGAACAAAATCCTGGGTTTAAACAAACACACACAAAGCAAACCTACCTGTCCTTACAGGTACTGTGCAATTCAAAACGACCTGAATAGATATACAGTCCCCTACTGCAATCTTATATATGTTTACATTCCCCAGTGAAGCAGAATTATTACAACTACATACAATTTTACTCAAACCAAATTGAACTACCAATTTATATCGACCCAAAAGAGAAACCATTAACACTTGTAGTAGGTGTCAGTCTTCTGCTATGGTGTTTATAAATGTATACAAATAAGGTTTACCTTGTACTTGGATTTAAAAAAATAGATTTCCCTGGAAAATGCCGAAATACAAGAGCTTGTTTGCATATAAAGTCGTATTCTATGTGGTGGACACACTTTAACATAAAATCGTAAAAGTTTTTGTTTTGTTTAACATTTTAACAACGAAAAGTAGCGGGAGAGTCATTATGTCCGCTTGCACTCCAGAAAATCCTCCCTGGGAAATTTCGGGACGCGTATTTCACTGTAATAAAGTACAGGCAGTTCTATAAGCAAACATCAGTGAAAGACAAAGGATCGTTTCACACTGGTATGACCCCCAGTCTTCAAAACTGCTGAACTACTGGGCATTAAGGCTCACAAAAGAACACGGGTCCCGGTAACCTTCCTTACTGTAGACGGTGATGATTTTGGTGGGCCTCCAGAAGCACTCACAGATAGTGTGGGAAAGTGATGCTTCAGTCCTCTTTTTGTCTTAATAACAGCAAATTATTAATACCAGATAATATTAATTATTAATATTATTAATTGTTTTTCATTAGGAGGAGCTGCTAAGAGACTGCATGAGAGTTTGAGTCTGCTGGCTGAAAATAATGAATGTGCTCGCATTCATGGACGGATCCTCTGACAATTTCAAAACTGTGTTGCAGGGGAGATTTCTTTAAAAAAAAAAGAAGGGAAATAGTCCAATCTCTTTTATAACAGATACATATTGTACTTGTTTCCTTGCTGTTCTCAAGCAGAGGGGAGGGCTACACTTGTAATAGAAACTTCTGGAAATTTTTGTTCAAGTCCCTTTAAAAGTTTTCTGCTTTTTCTTTTTGCTTAATTCTTTCTTTTGTCTCCACTTGCAGGAAAGAAAGCTTCGGGTAAATCTTATCATCTTAATGCCATTTATCAAAGTCCAAGTGGGATGTTTTGACCAGTAAAAGTGTCTCCAATGGTACTTTGTGCTATCTGGGAGCACCTGTTACTGGTTACTTGGTTACAGTGCCATACTGAATGGTTTTCAGCTCCTTCTGAACTGACCACAACCACAGCGCCCCCTGAGACACCTGCTCCCTTGAGGTAAGACAGTTGGAAAGAAAATGAAGGGTGGAGAGAGAGCAGGACCATGTTCACATCTCCTAGGCCCCTTTTTGTGGGAACAGAGACAAAGGCGTGAGAGCAAATGCTAGTGTAGGGTCAGTAGTGAGAGAGATTTCAATTCTAAGGGTAAAAAAAGAAATGAAATGAAACTAAAAGTGAAATAGAACATGAGACTGAACTCTAGATGTTGGACAAGAGGAGAGCACTTAGCTCCATGCAAGATCTCAGGTAGGTCTAACAGAGAACTGGGCAAAGGCTTTACTTAGCTCCTTACAAGATCTCAAGTAGATCCACTAGAGAACTGGGCAAAGGCTATATTATCTCCTTTCCTCAGATTTCAGACTCCCTCCTGAAGCTCAGTGGGTCGAGAGGAATGGCGGTCTGAAGCATATTGAATCCAATTTGATTCTCCATGTCCAAGACACACAACATGTCACCTGGTTGTTCCTGGAACCGCTCCTGGAAATCTACGGGGACTGTCCTTTCCTCGCCTTCTCCTCCATCTCGCTCTCGAAGCCCGTCCTCTTCTTCATCCTCCCCACAGTGCAAGGCGACCTCGTTTTCGTAGCAGAAGGCGCTGGGGGAGTGAGGAGGCATGAGGCGGTGGGAGGTCTTAGGGCTCACCGGAGAGATGGAGCCGGAGGAGGCAGAAGAAGATCTGCTGGTCGTTTCGTTGAGTTCCCTGGCACTGCAGATGGGGGTGGAGGGGACTGGGTATGTTTTGTGGAAGCGAGAGTAGTCCACCTGGTAGCGGTCTTGCTTCTCGAACACCACCGGCTCGAACCTGTGTCCCCAGAGAATTTCCCGTGCTAGGTATGAGCTCCTTGCTTGGGTAGTCATGGCTGTGGCCTCTACCATGCCCTCCAGAATCACCACAATCTCAAAGTCCTCTGTTTCCAGATCTGCCCTGCTCATGCTGTATAATGGACTCTGTTCATCAATTTCATGGACAATGACCAGCGGGGCCACCAGGAAGAGTCTGTCCAGGCCTGCGTCGTAGCCCACGTTGATGTCGGTTTGCTCCAGAGGGATGTACTCCCCCTCTGCTGTGACATACGGTCTAATGAGCTGCGCTCTGACATGGGCCTCCACTATATGACTCTTTCTCAAGTTGCCCAAGCGCCACATCAGGCACAGTTTTCCATCCCTGAGAGCGATGACGGCGTTATGAGAGAACAGCAGCGTCTGGGCCCTCTTCTTAGGCCGCACCATCTTAGCCATGATGGTGCCGATCATGAACGAGTCGATGATGCAGCCTACGATAGACTGGACCACCACGGTCGCCACGGCGACAGGGCACTCCTCAGTCACGCAGCGGAACCCATATCCAATGGTGGTCTGGGTCTCAATGGAGAACAGAAAGGCCCCCAAGAAGCTGTGTACATGGAGTATGCATGGTTTCCATGACTGTCCTAAGCTAGCTCCTGGCCCACCACCGCCGCCTACCCCTGCTGAGGAAGTGCCTGGGTGCAGGTCAAAGTCTCCATGGGCTAAGGCCACCCCCCAGAAGACCAGACCAAACAGCAACCAGGAGATCAGAAAAGCTGCGGTGAAGATCATCAGCATGTACCTCCAGCGGATGTCGACACACGTGGTAAAGATGTCTGCCAGGTAGCGGCGGGGCTTGTCCTCCATGTTGGTGAAGACCACATTGCACTGCCCGTTCTTCTTTACAAACCGGCTCCTGAGGCGCCCTGGGCCCACGGTGGAGATCTTGGGCCCATTGTAGCTACTCTCAATCCCTCGCACTGCCAGAGCTGCCATTCCCCCACCTACGCTCCCTCTTCCTCCTCCTACGATAGGGTCCACGGAGGCTCTGGGACTTGCCCTGCTCAGCGACTGCTGGAGTCTGTTCAGGGAGCTGCTGCCGTTGTGAAGCCCGAGGTTGGATATTTTGAGGCCTTCCTCGTCGGTTGACACGATGCTGCACCTAAAGGTGCATCACAGAAAAGGGTTCAGATACACGTGACATGCTCCACCTGGCTTGCGGTTACACTTTCAAAAAGACTATTTAAAATAGCCTCTGCAGTGAACTGAAGTAATTTGATTCATGAAGTAATTAGATAGAAGTTTCCATCCATCCATCTGTCCATCCACCCACCCACCCACCTGGTGAAATATGTCACTTTTCTTTTTCCCCAATTGCAGGCTGATTGTGTTTCTTTGTTTGACCAAATTTCATCCCCAGAAAGGGTGGTTAACTTGTGAGGATGTGTGTTTATGTGTCGTCATCATATTACAGATTGTACTGGACAATGGAGGCTGTCTTCCCCCCATGTCAACATAATTATACAAATATTGTATGGCAGACAATTTGCTGTCCAGCTATAGACAGCAGCAAACAGAGCATGCAGGTTCAGCTTCCTTACCCATGGCCCCTGCTGCCTTGCTTGCACCTCATTAGCACTTGTATAACTGTGGAAGTGTCCTCGTCTGAGTCTATGCCCGCGACAAGACATCGCCTTTCGGCCGACACGATCCCTAGCCCCTGTGAGCAGCTCTGGAAGCCAGCTGAGGAGCTTCTCACCTGTTTATCCGCACCGTTCCCATTGAGCTCCACAGAAGGTAACCGGGGCAGGCCTGGTGGGTGCCAACAAACCGACTAGATGTGGTGGGGGTTGTTTGGCTGGCCAACCTTTCGGGGGGAGGGGGAACGGGTGGCGGTGATCTACTCGGAAAGATTGAGGACTGGCATGATGAGCCGCAGCACGGAGTGCAGGAAGACGTTCCTTCAGAAAATTTCTAAAAACAAGAAGAGAAATATGGAACATTGCAGTTGATTTCAGCCCATTTTGATACATAGGCAAATGCTAAGGCCTTAGACATGAGTATAATACCCATCCTAACATTTTTCATTGATCCACATCCAAATATATATACATATATACAGTATTGTGCAAAAGTCTTAGGCACACAAACAAGCCATTTGAGGCCATTTACAGTATCTGGGCAGAAAGTGTACATTGGCTTGGGAAAAAAAAAAAAACACAACTGGCCATTAAACTGTATACTAATAAACAGTAATGCAACCAAAATTAAGAATTTATTCTGCCTTCAAAAATGTAACTGATATCCGATTGGATGGCTAGAAGAACACAGCTTTGATTCCTAAATCTCTCATTAGGAGCACCCCAGTCATTCCATGTATTTGTTAAATTTCATCACTGGCTCATTTAACTAGTCAGCTTCATGAGTTATATCACTTTACGCAGTATTGATTAACCAAACTAGGGGGCCTCACAGTTAAGGTCAAGACACACCTGGATACATTGGAAGGAAACTACAAATTTGGTGGTGAATTGGGGAGATGTTTTGAAAATATTAACTGACACACTTTTACAGACATAAAGTAATAGTTTTACAACAAGATAAATGTAACTTAACCATAATTTTCTTTGCCTGCCTAAGGCTTTTGCACAGTACTGTATGTATATCTTGTTGTGGAGGCCGCTTGGTGGGGGAGCCTTAAGATCTATAGTAAAGAACGAGGGCAAGGGAACACAATATTCTGCCTGAATTCTAGGAGACTGAGGGCCTTTTCTACAGTTCTAATATTTTGTGGTACAGTTTCTCAGGCTCTGAAACCCCTCCAAGCTCGTGATATCAATATAATGGCTAGTCTTGATATATTGAGTTGAATTATCTATCAGTGTGAATTCACGGTGGACCTAACCATCAAAATAAATGGAATAACGCATTCTGTAGACCGTGCTTCTAGAACATCAAGCAAACAGCAATCATGTTCTATGACTGCCGTGCAGTTCAACGTGATAAGAAAACAAGCTGAATATAGCACACTTCTTATTGGTTCTCTTTTGTCTGGTAGATTTACTGTGCTTTAATTGTTCTTTCACTGTCATCTTGTGACTCTCTAAGTGTCTAATCAGTCTTAAAATGTCAGCATAGTATAACTCTAAACACAGCTCTTAATGGCATTTAATTATTAGTCTGTTCGCGGAGATTCTGATGGGCAACATGGATCCAAAGCAGCATTTTTATACTTTTCCACACTTTCTTGCATATTTTCTACACAGAGAAGGTAGAAACGGAGGGAAAATTCGACCGGCAGTCATGCAGCTTTGCCTTCAGTTATTTGTGATCTTTATTTTTAGATTTTTAAACACTGTTCAGAAAGGGCTCGCTTTCGATTATATTTCAGCTATTGGCTATCACCTAAATGTTGAATTCTTGACAGCTACACAAAAGCGATACTATATACTTTTCATAAATGCTCCGTTAAATTTTGTTTCATTTCCACTGTTTTGGTAAATTCCCCGCTCACACATGGCCCATGAATACACCGCACAGAGAATACCTCCCCAGCCCTTTCAGAGAAGGTACTATGTTATGTTTCCATCAACTGAATAGAAAACTGACACCAGAGTACGGGTGTCATTTTATTAGCATTGTAGCATTGATGTGTGCATTATATATGTGCATGTTTTTTCAGGCCAGAGTAAGTCCATTTACGTACCACATGGACACATATGTTCCCAGATTTCAAGGATTCCTGGGACAAAATGCATTTCTAGATATTACATGCTGACCAAGTACAACTTTAATATAATGAAACATTTTAAAATCATTGGAATTGTGCTAAATAAAAACAGATTTATTTAACGCCAACAGGTTAAGGAAGCAATTATCCGTGTAAAAATGTAGGTATAAAAGAGATTAATGCCGTTATTGTCCATACTCTTTTATAAAATATAGTATTATGCAATATTATTACACTTAAGTGCCCGTTGTTTTCTATAAAATGAAGTTGCCTTATTCTCAAATATTGTCAAACAGTAAATAGGCTGAGACGGTGGTTAAACGTAATTTATTAGTGCTAATCAAAAAAAAATAAAATTCATACATTATTAAAATGTGAATATAAATGTGTGCTAAAAGACGGGGAAAAAAAAAAAAAAAACTTATCACACCTAAAACTGCTGAAGCTCAGAAATGTGATAACACATTTGAAACATAATATTTCTAACATAATCTGAAATATTGTATTGTTGCTCCATTTTCCAACCTCTTATCTGAGTCAGAGTCACAGGAGGGCTTGGAGTCTACCCCAGGCATCATACAGAGCACAGGGCTGGGGTACACCCTGGACGCGATGCCAGTCCAATATCGGGCACAGATTCACATTCACATGTGTTTCTCTAACAGCCTTTTTTTTTTTTTCCCCCAAAATTGTCATACAAGTGGGAAGGGTCTGCTGTCAGGATCAGCCAAGGTTAACAGCCTGGTTCTAGGGCCCAACAGTGACGTGATCCCTCAGCTGGACACTGCTTTTGAACCCATAACCTTCCAAGCACGGGTTGCAGCTCTCTAATCTGCAGTTACACACTGCAAATATGATGTCTGTATTCATGTCGAGACTAAGTAAGATAAAAGCACCATTTCATTCTTTTTTGACTTCACTGCTTCCCTGCACAGTTAAATTATTTTTAAAGGATAATTCAATATGCTTTTGAGCGCTTATCATTGTAAAATAAAAACGTAATGTCACAAGGAGAGACGCGTTATTAAAATGTTTCTTTTCTTTATGGCACTAAGATGACAAGACGTACCATTTATGCAGACAACGCTTAATTAAAGATGAATGCTACCATGCCAGATAATGTGCTGGGCCAAAGAGACGCACCGTAAACACACCACGTAAAGAAAGTGTCAACTGGTGTCTGTGACTCGGTCAGAAGGAGCTAATGTTCCCTCATAAAAGCAAGTGAATGAACACGGCAGAAAGAAAAGGGGCAAGCGGAGAATGGGACGTCTGCTGAGAGATATTTTATTGGTAAAAAAAGAAGAAACAGCAGCTTCTGCAGTGTGGTGGCGTGGACACGGCCGTAACAGGCAGACGCACCTTCACGCAGAAACACAGGATGTGATCGCAGGATTCGCCCCTATAATAACGTAAGGCGGGTAAACGAAGCTCAAGTTATTGGTAACTTCGTGTCTCTGTGTTACAGATTTTAAAATCCCTTCATATTTCACGTTCCTTAACTGCTCATTCTCCACGGGGTGACACGATTTAAAGGCACGGGATATCCTGGACTGGATGCCAGTCCATCGCAGCTATTGTAACTCAATAATTATAGACAGAATTCACCATTATTAGATTTCCTACTCCGTTGCTCTTTTTAGGGGGCCGACATAAACAAAAAAAAAAAAAAAAAGCTGAAGAAACGCGTTCACCAAGCAGCGCCTCAGACAACTCAATTCCGAAATGTCATGACTGAATCATCTCATCTGTTATGAAGTCGGCTGGATGAAGCCCGGCGCACGCAAAGGTCCTCCAGACTCTGGGGTTGACAGCCTTAGATTGCTATGAGCTCAAAGTGGTCCATTTCAAGAAGAAAATCTTGACAAATATATAGCATTTCGCAAGGCATTAGGGAAGCTCCACTTCTGTATTCTGTGTTGTTAGGCTGCCAGTTTAGGGATCCCCACAAAAAAGCACCTGCTAATTCACCACAGACGGTTTATAAATGTTTAATTCCGGAATAGCTTGCTGGTTTTGTCACCTTTCGACAAGCTACTGCGACAGAATATCCCGGTTGCCACTGCGAACTCGGACGTCCACGTTTGCCGGTTTGGGCCGGTCTCCGGATGAACGGCCGCCTTCTGCCCGCTTCATTAGGACGTGCGGCGGCCGGGAGCGTCCTGTCGGCGCTGAGTGCCTCTGTGGTGGAGGGAGTGAGCCTCCTCAACTCGCAAAACGTGACAGCAAGCCGGGGAAAAAGTGTTTGGTCGTTATTTTTTTGTCGCATTAATACTGAGACTTTGCGAGATCGAAGCCCAAAGCGGGCAGATAGTGAGGTTTTACGTCAAACTACAGAGTAGTCTAACCCTGTGACATTTACAGTGTTATTTTCCAGGATATAAAACTGCGATTACACGATGATTATTTCGAGAAGAAACCCTCCTGTTCAAGTCTGTGAACATTTTGCTGGAACCAGCTGATTTGGGTCTTAGCTTAAATAGTTGCAGTCATATTTTGAACATAATAACAGTCAGCAGTTGTCACATGCTGTAAGGAACTGTCTCTGCGATGTTTATGTAATTTCGCATCAATTTTACATAAATCCCACGCTTGGCCATTATATTCTAATGCCCGGGCAATTCCTTACATTAGCAATCTAAGGTTATATTGCGAATTCCTGGCAAAGACCGGCAAATGCCAGTTTTTATCTTGCATTGCACACAGAGGTAGAACGGATTTTAGTCGATTTTGTTTTTGTAGGAAACCAGACATTTGGTGCTCCCAGTTTTAATCTGGACAGACGGAGACCGGTGCGCGAGCTGCCTCATTTTCAGTATCGTCTGTATGCTGATTCCTGGGAGGCTCGTGCTTAAGTTTCCTCTCGTCACTGCAAAGCTCCGGGTAGCGAGGGACAGCGGCACTGACAGCCTCTGAGAGACCTCCGTGTGGGATGACTCCTCTTTGAGTAATGTGATGATTGTCGCTTGTTGTTGAGCGTGATCGTTAGCGCGACGGTGCATGTCCGTAGCACTTTTAAAATTCAGAGCGTGACTAACAGTGTGTATATTTCATACTGCTCATTTCCAATACTTTGCCAGTCGATTACTCGCTGCTCTCAGATTAATAACTGCTAATCTGTCATGCAATGCCGTTCATACAGCTCGGTTTACCTGCCAGCAAAGTCATGTCCATTTGCCAGTGGCTCTCAGAGTTTTACAGCGCCCGTCATCTAGGCATGGGGATGAGGGATGAAAGGTCAGCTTGACCTCATTGTTGCTGGGCATGGCCATGACTAGGGAAGGAAGTTATATTCTGAGGGCATTTCTTTGTGTAACAGTTCAGGTTCCCATGCAAAACCAAACTCAGTTAAAGAACATTTCAGGAGTCGAGAAACAGTGTTCAGTTCACAAGCTAGGCACCAAAGACCCACCTTTCACAATTTTACACCCGTTCACTTACAAGGTTTTAGTTTTTCTCATTACGATACAGCATTCCCTTAAATGTGAAACCCTCAAGCTGCATCCTGCCTGGTGCTACCTGCCATAAACTCCAGGCACTCTACAACCGTGTATCTTATGAGCAGTTGGAAGATGGATGGATGGATGGATGGATGGATGGATGGATGGATAAAACCCACAAAACACCTTGACCAACCCTATCTGGTCAATGTCAGTCACTCTGTGTCAGTCATAGACAGATGACATTCCGGTAAACAATGTCCTCTAAGGCGGCAAGTTATGTCCAGGACCACCAAAGTCAGTCAAGATGGGTGCAGTTTTTGTGCTTGACATTGACTGGTCAGTCTCAGTCATCAGAGTATTCAGCTGAACCCATGGCACAGTCATATTCATTACTAATACTCCTGTGATCAAATTCAAACAGTTTTACACAGTGTATCAGAGAATTAACTAACACGATAGGAGAACAGGAAAGTAGAATGCCACTGTGAAACTAACCAGGAGTCAGAGCTGTAGAAGTATGGAGACGACCTGTTCATCCTGACGACCTGGCCTCGCGTGGTTTTTATTATGTTTTCAACGGCATGCTCATTTTCTTTATAATAACAAACTGGCTGATATGTATATTTCTTATGCTTTTAGCTAAAAAAAAAAAAAAGATTTGGGGTGGGGGTGTAGAGCCAGCAAAAATAAATGGGATGGGGGCAGGGGCGCATCAGCAGGAAACTCCCACTTTTCGATCTGTTCAACAGCGTTTTCTCTTGCCATGCCTTTGTTTTGTCGTATTTTCCGAGAGGGATCTTTTTTTATTGCGCTACTGAAAAGGCAGACTAGATTACAGGGTTTAATCTATATGAGCTGATCGCACATAATTGGCTACTTTTCAGTCACATGTTGAGTATCTCAACAAGTGTACCATCTGCTGGCCCGCGAGCCACAAATATATGTGCTGAATATGCAGTGTTTAATGTGTGAGGACACTCTTCCTCTAATTCTCGGTCCACTCACTGGGGTACGTAGGTCAAGTTGCAGTTACACTATGGATTAACAAATAGGCGATTTTTAAATGGATATTGAACCCAACATGTGCTTACAGCATCTGCTTCCAAGATTTCCCTTGTTTTCGGTGAGCTTCATTGGCAGTTCTGGACGAGCTACTGAAAATATGACGTTTCCAAACTGGTGTAAGGGATTTAAACTTCACCAGCGATTGGTTATTGGTCGATCGGAAGTGACTGACAGCTCAAGCTAACCTCGCCTTCTGTACCTTTAAAAGCCCTATTTTTTCCCAGTACAAGGGAATGGAAAGCAATCTAAGGTAACATATCGAAACATTCCATTAGAGTCTGTTAAAACACGTAGCCAGAGAAGCTATCCGTCAGTAATTAAATTATGATAACAGTGTTTAGCCGTTTCCATGGGAACTTTGTTCCAAAATGGAGTAGTTAAATATGTCAAGTTGCAATGATTTAGTGCACTAGAAATAGAGGGATGGAGAGGGAGAGGAGCGACACGATGAAGGGGAGTAAGAGCACTGAAGTGTGTGAGTCATGGAGTGCAGGACTGATTCACCGCGCTGGCAGGGAGGTGCTGAATCACTTGTGAGGATTTGGGTTTTTCCTCTGCTCTTCTTTGCCTGAATTTGCGAGAGATCAAGGCTATGGAACGTTTCTTCACCTCAACAGACAGCAGCTTTGATCCGATTCTCTGTTCCTTATTTTCGGGGAGCTGTATTTTTTTTTTTTTTTACAAATCTTGTCAAATTATTGTTTATTTAATCCTTCCCTTCATCTTAGCCCTTCCTTCCCGTGCTGTATTTTCGTTATTAATCGTCCCTTTCTATGTCTGAAAAGTCGATGATTCAAATTTAAAATACCAGACAAGCTGAGAGCTAGTTCGATGATGTGACTCGTGATTCAAGGATTCGCCTCAGACTCACAGTCAGCACTCACCTCAAACTGGAAAAATAACGCAGGTGTAACAGCTGTCTTCAGCTATCTTACAGGAGGTGTTACTTTATAAGATTACGGTTGACAGAATCAAGGCCAAAGCTTACCCGATGCCTTTGGAAGCACGTCGTGATGCCTGTTGGCACTGCATCCCACTTTCTGTGGTGATTATCACTCCTGCATGAGCCGGATTTGTGTGAGGGATTGTGGGCAACTTTGTTGCACGATACCGTTGGATCTTTCACCCTACAGTCACTGTTTGGCTTCTCTGTCAAAACTTTTTTCCGAAGCGACTTTAAATTGTACTTCTTCACACAGTCGTTTGGGCACACGCACTCGGGCGTCTGGTTGTGAAGGAAAGATTGTGAACCCTCCAAGATTGTCATCCACAATTAGCTCCTAGAATGGGATCTGATATTCATTGAAGTCATAATGACAAAGACGTTCTTATTTAACAACTCATACGGTATTTTACATTTTCATATCTTTAAGAAACTTAATTCATCAAAGTAATCGATGGAAAAAGGCATAATGAACCCTTGAAAAGAGGGTATATCACGCCTGTACCTAGCCAGATAGCTGTCCAGCTGTGTTGTTTCCGCTCCATTCTTCTTCCACCTCCCCTGAATTCTAGCACACTTCCACCTCATTTTACCAAACAACTTAAGCAGCAGCCAGGCAGTAACTTCCTCGCAGAGTGTCGTGTGCTGTCGTCTTGACTGAGCGTTTGTTTTCTGACTCTCATGTACCGCGTGTCTCACTTTCTCAAACAGTTCTCCTGCTCTGTCTCATAATTTGGATTCTGTATCTTTTTCTCTGTTCTCACTTTTTTGGCTTTGATTCTTTTCGACTGCCTTTGGACTACATGTTTCAGGTTGCGATTTTGAGTTGCACCTTTTGTGTACTTTAACGGCTCGGTAACCCATCGTTTTGGTTATAGATTACGACTTTTGCCCAGCGCCTTCCATATATTCCGAATTACCGCAACTGGATCTTCTCTTGTTAATCATTACAGCGTAATTTGAGTCTGGACTTCCCCCTTTTGGACTGGGATTTGGCAATGCCACCTATGTTTTGGCTGTATTCTGAACCTCTGTTTACCTTCGGCCAACGGTTTTGGATTGCTCTTCAAGAAAATCAACTTAGCGCATCTGCACTTGGATCTTGCCTGTGTCTAATCATTACAGAGGCTTTGCTGACTAGTATGAAGGGTGGAAGTAACAATTTCCTTGATGAGAATGCGCGTCAATTAAAAACTCAGTTGATGAAACTGCACACGACATAGACTGTGTTAATATAGCATTAACGTTTTGAAACAAACATTTAACACTGATCATAGGAAAGAATGACTGATGAATATTTGCTCTTAGCAAATAATAAATGGGGGCAACAAAAATTGCTCATGGTGAATGATAAACATGCCAATCTATTCCTTTGTAGCTGAGTTTTTAATCAAAGTACTTGATAATACATCACTTTGGTTTTCAGTTCAAATGAATTTTCATCCCCAGTCTTTTTATCAAGGATTTTTTGTTACCTCTACCCTTATAATTCTTAACGGCTGATGTTTATCCCAAAGGGACATTGTCATTCTTAAATATAATCTCCTAAACTACACACAAAGAGCAGCATCCAATCCACAATCCTAGATGTGATACAAGTGGCAGATCTCAGTCACATTGCCTCGCCAAGCCCTCTTATATAATGGTTTGAAGGCAAGGGAAAATATGGATATCGTTTTGCATGCCAGTGCTTACAGGAGGTCATCATGGTGCAGGTGGTCGTCCATCATTGCATCCTATGTGAGTCTCTCTGTGTCATATGACAGTCTCAACGCTGCCCCCAGAAAAGTCAGAAGTAAACGCCACGTATACCTATTCCCTGACGTTACTGTGTGGTACAGGAGATTGTTTTTTGGGACTGAGAGGCATTAAGTGAGGCTTTGACTATGTACCCATCAGCCTTTGCACAGAGCCAGAAGAACAATGACAACAAATACATTCGGTACAGCCATTTTGACTACCGTGAAGGAATCCAGTGGGTCTGAGGAAGCCCTCAGCAGATGAGTCTGTCCCCGTCCGTGATGGAAAGGCAGTGTGCCAGGAGGCGGTGAGAGCTACACTTGAACCGACTCGGCATTAATCCTCACCCCCACAGGCTCTCATGGTCCGGGTAGGTTCTGTTCCGACTCTGTGATGTCGCTGCCCCTATGCATGGGACATGCCTGAGGAAACTGTGGGAGGTTTCCCACATTTAGCCAAAGCATGAAGAAGCAGCCAGAAAGCTGGAGACTATGTATCATTTAAGCTAAAAATTCCAAAACCCTGTCGGGCATTGAGTCAGTCTAGAAACCTCATCTGGAAGTACAACCGTAGGGCAACATTTAAATTTACTGTGCTGTTCGGCAAGAAATGGTGGAACTGTCCATTTCCTCGCAGTGCTGAAATTCCAAATACGGGACCGAATTTGAATGTTAGTTTCAAGCAAATATCTTCCTCCACGTTCGTTTTTTCTTCATTACGCTACCGATCGGCTTCAGTCGGTTGCAAAGTTTGCGGTCGTGATTTTTGCTGTCCATTTTGAACAAGATAATCACATACTTGCACACAGAACTGAAAGATATACCCTTTATGTCCTGTACATTCGTAAGTGAAAAAGTGGGGAGGCACCATTTACAGAGCCAGTCAATATCCAGGGAATGGTGAGGTATATATCCAGCCAATAGGGTGATAGGATTGAATGAATTGGTCCTACTATAATTACCTTCTATTCAAATGAACTCAGTCCATGGGGTTTATTGGACAGTTCGCACTGCTGATGTGTGGTGCTGACAATACAGCCCATAACTGGCAGCTCATCTTTTACTGAGCGACACACTGCATCATCACAAGTGTTGCCAGGACACAAACTCTTGGGGCTGCCATTTACCTGTTGTTTCGCTGGGTTACCATTTCTGCCCCCCCCCCATTCGCAGGCTAGATCCAGCCGCCTTAAGAACAGGCCTACATTTACTCACAATCACACACCTGGTTGAGGTTCACGGTCATGTCAGTGACCACATCGCCATTCGTTTGTTCCCTAACTGCATGTTTTCTTGCCAACTCTGGATTCTGTCTTCACGTTGGTTTTGTGAGGCATACAAACTGCATGCTCTTGGCTGAAGATGCATCCAGTCCTCAGTAGTGAAAGGACCAGAAACTGATATTCATACAACGAGGTCGATTGAGAAGGCCAAGCCCCAAGCCGCAGAGCTTTCGACCTCTCCGTACATCCCTAGAACATCCTGGGCAGTCTCCAGGTTGAACAAGTGCAATGAGTGATGTTTGTTATCAGTTAAAGAACCCAATGACCACCCCCATGTCTGAGTAATACAAAAACTGATGACTCCCCAGGACAGAAGTGTATCTTAACAGGAAAATGAATGAAGACATTGTCTGGAATGAGACTGTCTAATGGCTCTGCCATGCTGACCACCTTGTCTTCAGTTTCTCCATTTGTTTGCTCTTTGTTATAGCTATGTAGTTATGAGCTCATGTAATATTTTGGACCTTCAACATCAGATATGAAACAATATAAAGACTCATTGTAATTCGGGATTTTTATTTTAAATAATTGAAACCTTGTGCTTTCTTGGGTGCTTGCTTTTAAGTGCCCCTAACATTGAAATATCTTGCAGTATTAAATAAATTGTTTATTAAGTGATCATTGGTTACATTAGTGTCAAACTCTGCATAGATCATTTTTGGGCAGCGCAGTGGCTCAGCGGTTAGCACTGTTGCCTCACACTGCCAGGGCTGTAGGTTTAAAACCCACCTCCACTCGGTGCATGTGGAGTTTGCACGTCTTCCCCGTGTCTTGCACGTTCTCTCTGGGTTTCCAGTTTCCTCCTGCAGTCCAAAGACATGCAGTTAAGCTAACTGACATCTTGGCATCTTGTGTGAGTGTGTCTGTGTCCTGAGACAGACCAGCATCCCATCCATGGTGTACCCCAGCCTCATGCCTCGTGTTGCCTGGGATAGGGTCCAGGCAAGCCAGACCACGATAAGCAATTTGAAGATGAATAATTAATTCTTTTGTGTTATGTCATATCTGACTAGCATCAAAATAAGGATAATTATAACAGTATACAGCCAATATACAGTGTGAGCTGTATTGACTAATGATTTTAAAAATGGTCTAATTGAGTAACAATGATTTAAAAATATTACCTTAAATGCAAAATGGGCCACACAACCCACTAAAGTTCGACATAACTACGGGGTTTTGTTGATATGCTCATGTTCGGATCCGTGTCTGTGTGTGTTTATACATTATGTATACATACAAGTACTTTACAACAGCTCAGCACCAGGACATTTTAAGCACGCCTTCTGTGAGCAGGTTTAAATTTCAGATGAAATCAGTCAAAACAAACCATTAACTGTAGCACAAGTACATAATAATTTATGCCAGTGATGTCAGAATGTAAATGGATTTCATTCATGTCCAATTACAGTAAAACACAGAAAATATAGTCTGATTGTAGCATTTCACTTTGTCCTTTCATTGTCTTCTTTACTGTTGACCATTCTTCTCCAGTACATATTGCCGATTTACGTATAGTTAGTGTTTTATGTGTGCCATATTATGATTTTCATAGGATGGGGTAGACTGAGAAGGCCAAGCCCTAATTCAAACAGCTTTTGAGCATAGCATTAAAAATTAGGCTGTGGTCTAGGGAGTTCATTTACTGACATGAAAAAGTTATTTCAGATGAAGTAGTGATAGCCCTATAACGGGGTAGCCAGTACACACTTGTTCTGACCCTCCAGGTATTGATTTCCTCAACACTCCCTAACAATGCATGGCATCCCCGTGCCTTCACAGTACTAAGCGTCGTGGGCTCACAGCGGCTGAAGGACACGTCAATACTGTAGTCAAAACAGGCACAAAAATCAATTGCAAGAAAAATGCATTTGATTAACTGAGTTTGTTTGTTTTGGCCGACGTTTTTTGTTTACGATTGATTGCTCATCAACTGTTCACCTTTTTGAAAAGCCATTTATTTTTGTGCAGTATATAAGCATTTATGTATCACAGAGGCATTTTAGGGGTTATGAAATCGTTTAACTGTGCAGTAAACTTCATATTTGTTTTTGATAACATACAGTTTTGATTGATAATATTTTTCCTGTTGTCTTCATCGAACCAGTTTTCCCGGTTCCTACGTTGCCATCATAATTTTGTAATTTTTGTAATAATTTTATGTTTGACTCTCATTTACGGTGTGCCTTCCTTATCATTTTCTTTTCCTCTGCTTTTCTGAGGTCTGTACTGAATTTTTGAAGTTTCCTCCAGAGTCCAGTAAATTAAATATATTGAATTTGGAAAGCCTGTCACTCATAAACGACGACCGAGTGAATGATTGAAGGATGTGAATTATGTATACCCAGCGGAGCAGATGTCTGACAGAATAACCCAGATTCGTGCCTTCAGGCATTTGTAATATTTGTCCAACAAAACAAACTATGAATTTTACAGTCACCATTTTAAAGATATAGCTAAATAAAGTAGAAAACTCTGGAAAAGCCTGAGCTGAAGCAAGGGCACAAGTGATAAGGGATGTCATTGCATATTACACAACACAAAAGGACAACAATTACAGCTTTACCTCTAAAATCAAAACCATCGTTTCAACTTTCATACAGATGACAATAAGGGTCTTTAATCACGACCCTCATTAGATAGATCTAAGGTAAAATACATCTTAATAGGTCATATTTTGAAATTGACATTTTATAACTCTATATAATGACTTTGCCAAAACTCTTGGGGTCGTAACATAATATAGACAAGAATATGCTCAGAATAATTGCTTTGTGTAACAACGTAGGCTGGAGTTAGTTACAACGTTGCTATACTCGCAAGTAACATTTTGACCTTCACTAAAGGCAGCAAATTGAAAGTTTATTGCGTATGACCGCGAATCAGCGCATAAATAGCGACGGATTACAACACACTATAGAGAATAAGGATAGCGATGATGCGGGACAGGTAAACTTAGACTGACAACAAGAAGAAAACGAGATGCGCTCACCTTTAACGTGTGAAACGTTTCGTCGCTGAAGCGCTTGAGAAAAAGCCGGATTCTTAAAACTGAATTCTTCCCAAAAGCAGCTCCTAAAACTAAGTAACCGGCATCCTGTGCACTCTTTAGGGATGCCAGAGCGTCTCGCCCTCTTCATCTATATATACATATATATATATATATATGTGTGTGTGTGTGTGTGTGTTTCTGGTCCAGCGTTTTGATCTTAATCGTATTTGTCTGCTTGTTTGCTTATTTTCCGTTTGTCCGCATTCGCGATCATTGACTTGCCCTCCGCTGTCACTTCATTCTGCTCGGTAAGCCGTTAATTCTCTCCCTCTTTTTTTTCGCTTGTCTCCCTCATCCCTTGTCCATCTCTGCAAGTGTGTGGGTGCGAGAGAGAGAGAGGGAGGGAGGGAGGGAGGCAGAGAGAGAGAGAGCCTGTCAGTCTGATTATGTCTCCGTTTGTGTAGATTTGTGTGCCTGTGTGTGTAGGTGTGTTTCCAGTTTGTGCCTGTGCGTTTTCTATAAGCACACTTGTGGTGAGTTTCTCTTCTAGTGCAGTTTGTCTTCTTTAATGTATTGGTGCATCCCCTGGCAGTACAGCAAGGACACCCGGGAACATTCAGTCAGCACCAGTTCACCACGGTACACCTTATAATACGGTTTGGGCGTCCTACTCCGGGCTCAAAATCCCGGGTATAAGCAGCGGTTTTGTTTACCGTACACCTGTGTACAGTTTGGCGCCAAAGCTGCGTTCCATCTAGTTTATTTCGAGAAGGAAAAGTGACCTGAAGTCAGTACCCTGGTTTACAATCGATCGTCTCTTCTGTTTCCATTGTTTCGTAGTGACTGCAAATAGGCGTTGAGTATGGTGAGAAAGAAGGTCAAGGGAAGATATTTCCATTTCGAGCCTCCCTGTTCCCCCGGAGTGCCTTAAAAGTTTGAGATTACAGCTGTCTCGGTGGCGCGGAGCTGCGTTTTCTTATCGGTGTCGTAAGCAGTTCAGCCTCTGCCGATCCGATGGCATGTCACATAAAGGTATAAGCGATTCTTCATCATAAACAGCGGTATATATTATATAGAGTACTGACACACTTCTAAAATCGCACACATGAAAATTACAGTTGTACACGTTTTTATAATTGTATTGTTATTTTAATATTTCCTGCGGCATGATAACCTGGTGCAGTTCCTGCTAATGACACCACTACATTACTGAGCCCTAAGGAATCACATCCGTTCTTTCATCCATCTCCCACACCGCTTATCCAGTACAGGGTCACAGTGAGCTTGGAGCCTATGGCGGGAGGGGTAGGGTATTAATTAAGCTTGGGACGTGCCGGATGAGATTGCAGTTTATTGCTGCACAGATAATTACACACAAAGTCACACACTTTAGAGACACCAGGTCATGTTTTTTGGACAGTGGGAGGAAAGCAGGGCATCGTAGGTGAAATCCAGCCAAAGGCTAGGGCAGGATTCGGACCCGCAGCCCTGGTGGAGTCAGGCTACAATACATGCAGTTATTTATGATCATACTTTAACATTTTCCTGACTATATTTAATTGTCTAAACCGTGCAGCCATTTCCATCACACCCAACGTGACTGTTTAACTACACAAAGACGAGTCGGTGAAGAGCGTGCATTTTTGCCCGCGTCTCGTGTTCGTTTGCGTGCCCGGAGTGAGAGTTCGCTCCGTGCCTGATTATTTTCACACGCTCAGGCCCACGTGACATTCCTCAGTTTAATGTGCATCGGTGTCCTAGCACTTGCACATCTCCATGCCACACAGCCACCAGCATCTCACAGTCCCCACATGCCCCCACCCACAGACTTAGCCCTGCTTCCAAGCCCTTATCTCTCCTGCAGCACTCTACCTCACTGTCAAAGCCAGTTAACCTCCAAACACATTTTTTAAAAAACAGCCCACCCCTTCTCTCTCTCTCTCTCTCTCTCTCTCTCTCTCTCTCTCTCTCTCTCTCGCGCTCTGCCACTTACAGTGTGGCTTTGATCAGCAAGAGCCAGTCTGGAAAAGCTCGACTGTTTTATGCTGAAAATGCTCATCTCGCCTTTTTTTAATTAATCTTTCCTTGCTTTGCGCTTGAGCTGAAAGGGAGTTTCCGAGGGAATCCTTGTCTCTGTCATTAAGGTGTAAAGAAGAGTTACGTCATTGTTTGCTTCTGTCCAAATTGGACTGCGTATTTAATAGTTGCATAGAGCTGGTTGCTTATCACAATGCAGAGCACACTGGCGCCTCAGGGCGTCACTGACGGTTCTGGTTGAGGGATTTAAACTTGCATCCCTTCTAATCTTGTCTGGTCTTCTTTACGTAGCGTCCGTCACTCTCCCATTGTCCCCATGGAGTAGGCAGACCCCCTGAGAAAACTTATTTCAACTCATGTTACTGAATAGTGTTGTTTGACGGCACACATGCTAAAAACGTTATGTATATTGGGACATTTGCTGTCCACTTTCATATATAAAAATGTGCTTTTCTTCTTGGAAAAATCAGCTGCTGGGGAAAATTTGCCAATTTGTACAATTGTAAAAATGTTGCTTTTGTTTCATAATTATGATTGATATTTATAACAGATCAGTGCATGAATTTATTTTCAGTTACAGAAAAAAATGTGTCTTGGTTTAGAACTCCTCAAGATGTTATTGGAAAATATATGCAGACCAATAGTTTCTATGTAGTTTCTATGGAAACCTTTTTATTTTCTCCTCTCCCTCCCTCTCTCTCTCTCTCTCTCTCTCTCTCCCCCTCTATCTCACTTACTCCTTCTCTAAATTATACAGTTGAAGCAATTTATTTTTACATTTTCTTTCCAGAAGGAAGAGGTGGGCGTTATGTGTCCAGATGACAGCCAGAAAATGGGGGCGGGACCAGGGCACATGGAGTAGGATGAGAGGTGCGCACAAAGGTCAAAGGTGACAGAGGGACGGATTGTAGAGAAATAAGAATGGAAGCCAGTGGGAGAATGAGAATGGAATAAGGTAACTGTAAACAAGATGTATTGTTAACCCATAGTGGATGACGTATGAGCAGGGAGTGTGATGGTCTTTTGTCTGTTTGGTGACTAATCTACAAATACAAGCATTTTCATTCCTGCTATAACGCCCGGCTGGCCAATGTTACCAAAACTGGGGTTTAAGCCAGGTGGGAAGATGGTTATCAGCAGGACCAGGACAGCACCTTCTGAGAAATTCCGTCTAACTGAAAAGGTGAACTTAGACATTAAATAACCTATGGACTAGAGTGGACTTTCAGACTTTGCTTTGCATCCATATGGAAGATGAGTGTGGTAGACAACCAGGATGTACTAACACAGAAAAAGACAAATGTCAAAATTAATGTGAAAATGGCCCACTGACAATCATACAAACATGCACATTCCTATGCAGTAAATAGGAAAGGGAGGAAATCCGTTACAGACACACGCAGAAGTCATGAGAAGCATTCGATAAAGGGAGTTCATGTGACAGGTAAACACGCCCCCCTGAGCAACGTGGGTCAGAAAAAACCTCACACAGTTTAAAAGAAACAGGCTGGCATAGTAAAAAGAGAAAAAGAAAGAAGTTAAAAATAAAAACATGAAGAGGGCAGTGCTAGCAAGTACATGCGATGCCAGGGCCCACAGACAGGCCTGAAAGGACAAGCTGAGTCAGGTGGCAAGGTGACACGCTCAAGAAAACGGGTGCCTTTGTGCAGCAGCCCGGTGCTGCAGTGGAGGTGCCAAGTGGGCTATGCGTGAGAGCCTGAGCCGATGAGCGGCAGGCCAGCGCCCTCCATGTGGAAACATGCACACCCAAATCTATTAATAGCCGCTGCTGTTTACGAATGGGAATGGCTGATTCCTTCTCGCGAACTCTGGAAGGGGCAGGGGGACGTAATTCTGTCCTTTACCTTGTTGTGATTTACCTGGTCTGTCTGTTTTACAGTCTTTTATCCCCGCAAATGAATGAACAAAACCAGGCTCATTCCAGCCGTGATTCAACACCTATTTTAAATGCAAGATATAAAGCGACCGGAAGGGAAGGACTTCCCATGTATAGGGTAGGTAGGACATATGGAGTCTGGGGGTTTAGCCTCGCTCAACAAAGCACATCGTGTGAACGAAAGGCCAGGCTGTTAAGTTTGGGACTAAACTGAGCAGATGAGCCTTTCAAGTAAACATAAAACCTATTTAAGGAGGTTAATCGGTGACAGAAGGAGGACAGGCTATCACTGCATCAAACTGTACATTAAAGATGTAGTGAGCGAATAATCTTTTTGTTCCCAGTACTGAGAGTAAGTTATAGTCAATTCAGATCTCATAAGTCCAATGGACGGCTTGCTACACAACATGCAGTTGACCTGCTCATTACATTGATATGACTAATATTTGCATCCCACACAGTCAAAGAATTTACCAGACCAGTGCAAAAATGACCAGAAAGACTAAAGAATTGTTTCCACAAAGCTGTAACTTTTTGTTTTTCCCTGTATGTAACCAGGACAAGATGAAAAAACACCCTGGATGTACAATATCCTTTAGTGCATGCAGAAAACAGGTCGTAGAGCGATAAAGAGATTTAAAGCATCATACTTAAGCACGTCTTAACCACCTCTTTTTCTACCTGCATGAGGGCTCAAAGTGCTTATGTACGTTTTTCCTAATGACTCTAAAAAATCTTTAATGGGTTTCCAAGTGAGAAGAAAGAAAACAATGGATAAAAAAAAACATCAAAGAACTAGTCACACAATTATAATCCCGTGGTTCCAGCAACAGGCTGAAGATCTCTGTGAGCCTGACTGGATTCAAGCTTATTAATAAGGGTTGGAGAAACAGGAAGAAATTAATTCCAAGGCAGCGAGAATCAAATCTGTCTTTTCTATAGAAACATTCAATGGTTCTCACAGAGATTTTGGTCAGCCACGTTTTAGCTTACTGAGAGATTCTTCGGTTTGGTTGCAGAGAATTCAAGTGTCCTTTCTGGGAACACTGTGGGTAATATTGCTATATCCCTCTGTGGCATGGTGCTCCGGTGTTGTACTTCAAATTTCAGAGGCACATAACCTACTTTATTGTCTAAATCTGTTATGTATGACGTGTGTTTCGTCCCTTTAACACTTTGTATCCTTTTCCTGCCAAATGGCAGAGACCAAGCACAGTTCGTCCTGGGCGTCATGGGAACAAGAGGCAGGCAGTCTCCATGTGGTGGTGAACTGGGAAGAATTCACTGTTTCCACACAATTCGTTGAAAACAAGGGTCCCCTTGTACTGGTAACATAGGCGGTGGAACAGGTGCCTCAGTCATATTCATCTTTCAGCTTTAGGCTTTTAACTCTTAAAAGTAACACGTATCTGTAATCCTCAAGATCATGGCAGTGTGCATATTTTATCCCTCTTTGAAGTTCCTAAAGGTTATTTTATAATTACGACAGTTAGACTCCTGCAGCTTTAAGAGAATGCATTGTAATTATAGGTAACTTGGAAAAATCAAGCCTTCTATAACAGTGAGAGGTTGGATGTGAGGATGAAGAAGAATATGCATGGTGAAAGCAGACCATCAGCCCAGTGTCACAGGTCTTGTGTGCAAAAAATTGGACAGACAGCATTTGCCTGACAAAAAGAATCACAGAGGATTGTTGAGTACTGAAAAAAAACGCAAAAAAAAAACAAAAAAAACATGATGGTTCTGATCAAGTATCCACAAAAATCTGAACCAACAGAAGGTGAAGTGTCTAAAAAAGTCGAGAGAAGCGCGACAAGGGCCCGGGGTGAAGGAACGTGCCCCCAAAGCTTAAAGCGTCATTTCTGGATGCGATTTCTTAGCTGAGATGGTGCCTGCTACTGGAATGACACCCTGAGTCGAACCCGGGGCAAACGGCACCAGGCTGGATGGGACAACGGGCTTCCTTCAGCGTCCTTATTACCCAAAAGAGACAGCATTGTTAAGGGCCATCTCTCCAGTTATGGATTCACGGGCTGCCACCTTTATTTGGAAAGCAACCCTTTACTTAAAAAAGCAACAGAGGCGACATTTGGAGCCTTATTCATATTTCGTACAGAGAGGAGGAAAAGCAGAAGAACCGAATATTGTGGGGGTGCAAGAAAAAAAGTCTTCTTATCATAACTGCGACAGGTATGCATGCGGGACGGGCTGGACTATGGCGTTCCTTTAACTCTGGAACAAGCTGGGACTTATGCCAGGAGAAATAGCAGCCAGTTGAAGATTTTCCATTCAGGAAGGGAAGTAAATGGGAAGGACTGGGGGATGGGGGGGGGGGATTATGCTTCTATTTGGCACAGGGACAAGAGTCTCCAAGGGTGGGGTGGGCGGATGAAAGATGCACTTGCTTTGGGCAGTGCACCTCTAACAAGGCTGAGACAGAAAGGGAAGTGTGGAGAGGTAACAAGGCAAATGGGAACTGAAGGGGCATTTAGAGATGAATGAAGCAGGGAAGCTGGCAATCAGTGGAGGAAGAGAATGAACAAAAGGAGCATAAAATGTTACTATGTCATCACTGGCTAAAAAAGCCAGATTCAACAAACATCTCAAGCAAAATGTGGGTGAATGCAAAAATTCTCGATCTGGGCAACGTGTCGGATCTTGTAGGCTGTCTCTTCAAAAGCACATTGTATTATTAGTTTATTAGCCTCTTGGTGAATTTCTTGGGGAATTATGGTAGGTAAGGCAACAAAATGAACAGAACGATGTCAAGCAGGTATGGAGAAAAATGAAGAGGCCTGTCATGCCAGCTGTACATGTCAGCTGACCAGTGACTTTTAGGAAGCACGTGGACATCTGTCACCTGACACAGGGCACTCCCACAGAAGATCAGAAACAGAAGAAGATTAGAAAGTGACAATAAGTGGAATTTACATAATATTTTCCATTTGCATTTACAGACATCAAAGACTGTTAATTAACAAGCTTTGCAAAATACTGCAGTTTTTAAAGTAAGGTATCGCAAAACGTTTAAAGGGAAATTTGAAAAAATCCCGGTTGACAAATATACATACACACATACATGTATATAAACTGCTGTTGTCAAGTGGGATTTTTAACTTCCCTTTATAATATTTTGCTATATCTTACTTTTAAAACTGCACTATCGTAAGTATCGTCGTTTTATAAATTCTTTAATTCATTGTTTAAGGAACGCGGTGATGAGCGTGGAAACAGGAGAGTACCAGAAATGGCGGGCTGACACGGCAACACGGGTATCTGTCGAGATCTCCACTGTCACATGTTGTGAACTCATTAAGTGGCCACTGGACCTTGCTTCTTTTGGTCCTATGCATTCACCGCTGGAGCTGGCCAGCCTGGACAACAGAGATGGCGAATAAAATGACAGAGTTGGTCTTTAAAAGTGCTGTGGGCCTTTAAGGGTTGCTTAATTAAATATTTACTTCAGAGAATCTGTACCTGCATGGTCAGTGTATGCTGGCTTTATTAAATCTCACAACTCTGGCACTTGATCGGTGAGGTAAGCGATTTACTTACAGAGCAGTTTAATGTGCGAAATGATAAAAAAATATAATAAACAGAACAAGAAATACGAGTCTTTTAGGTGACCTAGCATAAGGAGAAACATTCGGGATCTTCAGTAAAACTCCTGGATGGGATAATATCTACTAAACACACCTAATCAGAAAATGAAAGTCATTTTACATCGGCATCATTTGTGTTCCCACATAATTTTCATACAGGTATCAAACGTACATTTTTATTTTCCAAAACTCTTAAAACTCTTATTTTAAGGTCAGGCTAAAGTTTTGCTATTCCATTGCTATGGCTACAAAATTTTGCACTTGTCATGGGAACCGTTGGCGTGGCAACAGAATGTAGCCATGCAACCAGTCTACCAAGGAACAACAAGCTCAGAAGAACTTGGTGAGACCTGTATGGAGAAGAAATGATCATTTCTTAACTTCTTGACAAAGCATAACCATAGAGATCTGTGAAGCTGCCCTAATCATCTTCCATCCTCACATCAACATTATGCTAACTGGTGGAAGGACCAGGAAAAACACAGAGGATATTACAGTGATTTCAAAGCACAGAAAATTACTTAGCCTACAGACTAATTTGAGGTACTTTTTGAAACCATAATTGAAATACAAGCAACGCCAGAGAAATAGTATATTAAATTTAGGAAAAGCCCTGGAGTTGATGTACACCACCTCAGATGACTCCAGCGTCTGGCCAGTCCCTGAGTATCCTCTGCCTTATGCAGCAGGTGACTTGGCCTCCGTTAAACGACACAGTTTCAGCCTACGGTACATCTATAAATACAATGAACATTGTGGGCAATCTAGGCTGGGACTCCAGGACAGGTGAGAATGGGGTCCACCGAGAGCCTGCGAATAACTTGACAAATTGGCCCACTGCTCTTCACGTACAGCTGCACCTTTCTGCCGCTACCCCTCCCTTTATCGGTTTTACAAGCTCTAAAAATGTCTGTATCTCTCCTTCCTCTCCTCCAGCCGCTCGCTTCTTTCAGCCTGTGTTCCTAAGAAAGATGGGAAATTTACAAAATTTCTTTGGCAGGACAAATCAGGTATTTATAGTCAAGTGTTGGTAGACGGCTAGAGAAGCGATCGGTGTAGTGCTGATAGAATCTGTGACGTCTGGTGTGCACTGTGCTGGAGGCAGAGGCGCTAGTTAATGTGGGATGGAAAATGTCTGGGCGGCATTAAACAGAGCAAACTGGATATCCCAGGTGCTTCATCAGCAACATAGGCACCTATGTCTCCGTGTTCATCATTACAAACTGAAGTCATTTAATTCCTTAATCTTTATAGCAAGTTAGCATTGTCGCTACACAGCTGTTGTGGATTATTCAGGTCTTTGATAAATTACGTGATCTTTTTTAATGGCCTACATTCCGGTGTGTACTACTTTTAACATTCGTTGCTGCATTGTTTGCTTTGTAACGTCGAAATTCTGTTTTCAGAAACCTTAAATCAAACCACGCGATTCACACTTCAAACGTCTTTACAGCGAACAGACGTTGATGCACAGTGACACCTAGTGGATATATGACGGCAGCGGTTTCAGGCATCAAATCATCGGCGTCTTGGGAAGACATCAAACTGGCAGCACCTATGTGCGGCAGCCATTCTTCAGGGCATCGTGTCCCGTGTTGTGTCGCTAATAACAAGGACCCCGCTTTAACGGACAATCATCACAATAATAATGTTCACTGCCTATAATAGCCTACCTGGCTAAATTACGTTTGTAAATTTATCTTAAATTCCGTTCATTACATGCCAATTATATTCATGTATTTACAATGTGCTTTCGAAATTCAAAAATTAAATAGTATAGGTCTAATTATTTATCATGTATCCCTCGATGTTGATGGCACATCATTGTATCACATTACATTTAATGAATTAATTAATAAACATCATGTGAATATATAAATTGCATGCCTGCAACTCTATTACCCAGGTACTGCAACTCAAACATTTTTTGCCCTTTCACAGACTATAAATTTTGCATTCAGTGAGGTGATGAAGAATCTACGCCTCCTTTCAAAGAAAGGTGCAACAATATTTTCTCAAAGCAATCTTTCTGAATTTGAATGCCCTAAAAATTATTTTCCTAAACGTTGTAGCTAACTACTGTCCTCTTTCTTCCTGTGACAGAAACCAAACCTCACCAACCTAGTTACTGGGTACCAGCCTTTAAAAAGGGGCCAGGAACAGTCCTTTTTATCTTCAGCATGGTTTCCAGGTTACCTGTCCTTGTCTGTGCTGACCAGGAACAGGTGAACAGTGTGGCATGGCAAAATTCGTCATGGGGGTTACAGCAGGGGGCATAGGTTTGGCCTTAAAGTTGGTAGGGACCAAAACAATTGTAGAAGCTGTTAGGGATATTTTCAGCTTTCCTGATAATTGGTCTATGCCATTCCTAACCCAAATTTACATGCACCTATGTCTTACAAACAAGGGCATATCAAAGAGTTCAACACTGGAGTGCAGACAGATACATCAGAGATTAATTTAAAAATAACATGCCTATTTCATTCAAGGGGACAAAAATAGCTGGCTAAGATATTAGGGATACATGTCCACCCATCCCCCAGTTCCCATGGTCACAGACATCCCATTATCAGTTCTACCTAGGTGTCGACAGACTAGACGATTGTACTTCCCTGCCATCCGGGCTTCCTCCATACAGACCACCATGTCACCTCCACAGGACAGGTACTTGTGTAGCTACAAACATCTTTTTGCCCTTAAATGTGGTCCGTTTCCTTGTCTCCATCCGCTAGCTGCTGCCTGTGACCTAAATCCATTTAAAGACCCAGATTCTGGCCTGTCAAGCAGTTTATACTCACGATATCTACAGAGTATATCTTTGGGTTATAAGACAATGCTCCAGTCTTAGGGTTTCCCTGTATGTCTCAATGACCCAGCAACAGCAGAGTGAAAAGTTCCACTATACATTCTTAACAGAAAGGCAGTATATGATGTAGCTCTTCCTAATTTAGCACCTGATTTTTTTGGAGATACTTTGGGTTTATGTAGATTTAGGACCCCCATTGTTGGGCCAGATTCACTCTAAGAAGATAAAATTCAGGCTTTATTTGTTGTGTGTTTATTGTGACCCTTGACACCACACCAGACTCCTTGTATGTATGGTGTACCTGGCGACAAAAGTTGATTGTGATTATGATGCAAACAAAGGTGGAACATGCAAACTCCACACACACACACAGCTGGGGGCAGGAAGAGGAGTGAGGCCATACTGCTACCATCCATCTATCATTAGTGAAATAAAGGAATGACGAGTCTAAGCTTGCATTGTGCTTTTCTAATAGGCTTAAAATAATATGCCATTATAAACATACCATTCATCCATGAGTCACAGATTACACAGTCATTCTTATGAAAGGAGACCTAATGACCTAATGACCGGAATCTGGTTGCTAGGCAATTCTGTGCCTCATTAGATATACATCAGTCTTTTCTATGAAAAATTCTCAACATTGCTTTGAAGTCGACAGCTTCAATTCCTTTGTCACGGGTACAAACGCGTTGTCTTGTTTATGTGAACTGTAATTGGGCGAAAAAGTAACAATACTTGAATTGTACTACTTGACATATGTGCAGAGTATGCAAACTGCCTACAAAGGACTTGAGTCAATTCCATTTGCTTAGTAGTTGTGCTATGAAGTATGAGCAATTGTATGCAGTATAATCGTACAGAATTGTAGAGAGTATTAAGGAATGAATCTGTTTACTTTCAAGATAAAAAAAAAAAAATCTGTGGGATAAATTTTGGCATAAAAATTTGAAATACAAAATACTTGTGCAACAAATATATGTTATATTTACAGCTCAGAGTGAAACGCTTTATTTGAATTAACTTTTGTTGCGATAGATGCCAACAAACGTTTTTTCCATGATTTGTGGCTCTAATGTCACCACTGGTTCTAAGAGCCGAAGAAGGTGCCGTGACAGAGCGGTAGCCGAAGGTCTCATTCGTCCCCGTGGACGAGGCCACCGCAGCCCGCACCCATGGAGTCCGGAACCCCGGAGCTCCGCCAGAACAGGGAGGCGATTCTCCGTCAATCCCTTTAATGAGATTTAAAGGCGAAGTGGTGACTCTGATTTCTGTCGGCTAAGCCATTTGCAGCGACGAGGAAGCCCGACTGAACTGCGATCGGCAGCCACGTCACCCACCTACTTCTAATGCTCTCGGTGGGCTTTAGAGATTCGGAATTCAGCTGCAGACTGACTGCATAAGATGCGTGCGTGTGTTTTTTTTTTCTTCTTCCATGAACTAAATTAGAAGAAGCAGCATTTAGGCGTAATACTTGATAAGAGGAAAGCCTGGAGAAGTTGTTTCGAAAAACCTGATTAACTTTGTTTTGATAAACTCAGTAGGGATAAACATTTAGAAAGTTTTACAAAACTGTGCATAGCGTTTGAAGTCGTATCCGTTTTTTCGTTTCATTCGTTTTATGAAATCTTGAGAACGCAGGGGTCCTGATTGGAGTTTCAGGAGGAAAAGTTATCCTGAAAACTAACTTGCTGACTTATAGAGCAGCATAAGTCTGTGAGAGATTTCTTGGCATTAGCAGAATCCTGCTTTTGGACAGAATGAACATCTTTCGTCTTCTGGGTGACGTGTCCCATCTTGTGGCAATCATCATACTGTTTCTAAAAATCTGGAGATCCAAGTCTTGTGCAGGTATGTAGCCGGCCAGGAGGCTTTGCATCACAAGTGCTTCTTTCTGAATGCATGCAGAGACTCCAAGCTTTGACAAGTTTAACGGGCAGCTAGATAACAATGAGTTCTGTCAGATGAGATGTGCAGTGCAGGACAGCCATGAACCGATGAGGAGTGCGGAGAGAAACACCTCAGGCACAGCCATGACTTCAAGCTGAAGTACACAGTTCCCTAATTTCCCATAAACTTAAGCCTGACTGAGTAAATTGCGGCTTCTAAACATTATTGCTGCCCGTGGATTTACTGATCCAGGTCCTGTATCACCTGTGTAATCAGTTAATCTCTATGCGTGGCAGGATATTCCCAGTATAATCAGACTGGGAAGTTAAAGTTAAAAAGTTAAAGTTATTGTCAAGTTAAAGGTTGTTCCTGTGTCCACAGGTATTTCTGGGAAAAGCCAGGTGCTGTTTGCTTTAGTCTTTACCACCAGATACTTGGACCTGTTCACCAGCTTCATTTCAATCTACAATACAGTTATGAAGGTAAGGAACCAAGAATGTGTCGCGTCTTGTCTCCCAGCTCTTGTTTTTGCCCTGGCCGCATACCCTGTTTTCTATTTTACTCAACACTGAATAACTGTTTACTGAACAAAATAAATCAAAAAAGGACTTTACTGCTAGTGTTGGTGAAATGTTTGCATCATGTATACTTTTTTTTGTAAAGGATGTATAGGCCTCAGTGGGGCTATAGGCCTTTTGGGTGACACACTGGTTAAATGGGTATGCCATCACAATCAGGCCTGAGGAGTTGAATCCTGCCTCTGCTTTGTTCGGCGTCTCGGTGCTCTAAGTACGTTTTGCAGGTTTTCTCCAGGTACCCTGGTGTCCTTCCACAGACAAGCAGTTAAACTAACTGGCCTCTCAAATTTGCCCGTAGTGTGTGATTTTCTGTGTGTGCATGCATCCAGCAATGAAATGGCATCACATCTGGGATTTTTTCCCCAGCTTTGTGCTGTATGTGATTTGGGAAAGGCTCCAAGCACCCCCCCCGATGAACACAGCAGTTCACAAATTCTGTCTGATTTTCCTCCACATGTAGCCGCTCTACTTTCACGTCGCGTTGAGTCAGTAGTTGGAGTGGTGAGCTGGGCTAGTCATACCGTTGTCCAGGTGGACGTCCTGTCTTCACTTCAAAGGTGCTTGTTGGTTGTGTGTATACTGATCAAGTTAGTTGCAAATGACTAATGGTTAGTAAAATTAATTTGCTGTAGTTTTGTACGCGACACTCCTGAAAGTGATTATGAGAGACACCATAGTTATCACAGATAAATCATGTTTTGCGATATTAAAATACAAGCGAAACTTAACTACGTTATGTAGTTATTATACTATACCTGGTTATTTTTAATAGGCATAGATGGACATAAACCTGTACCACTGATTTGCACATCACATGATGCTCACATGACGCTTCATTTTCACAGCTCAGTAAGGCAATTCTTTCCTATTCCTCTGATAATGACATCAGTATTGGTACACCTGTGTAACTGGAGAAACACAATGTGTGTGATGCCCTTTTCATTTGAACTGTTCCCACAGCAAATGGACGACGGTGCTGTTCAGTGCTGTTGCCGACGACCCTCCATTACTGCTGCGCTTTTTCGTGACAAATTAAATTGTCCACTTTTCTGCTGTTCTCTGTGTTATACTCAAAACAATCCGATCATTCAGAAAACAGAAATCGGTATTCTCTTGTAAAGATTAGTAATTTATTTCGACAATGGAATTCAAATTCTACAATTGTAAATTCATCATAAAGGACAGAAATATGAAAAACAATTTAGCTAGCTTTATGAAAATTGTACCTTGTCTTTTTGTCACTGTTGGGGGGGGGGATTAAATTAGCAAAAAAAAAACATAAATACCAGTATTATAAACATGGATACTATTATTATAATTAGAAAATGTGTATAGCTATTTATTTGGTCTTTTTTGCATTTTTGTTAGCAACAAAACAATTTCAGATACTTTACCTTTAATAGAAAATAATTGCTAACGAACCACGGAACTTCGTTTTAGTGTGTCATCCGTAAATATAAATTTATACAGTTCTGATTTCCGTATGATAATGCATAGATTCCAGTGCACAGTGGTGCACTCCTGATGACTATTGTAAAATAACGATAACGAATTTTGCCACACTGTCAGCTGTGTCATCTGCAAAAGGCCACTGAAGCTAAATGTAAATGTAGTGTATGGATTTCCTGAGAAAGGAATCCATAAAAAATACAGCAATGCTTTAAACCATGACATGAAAAGCAGCCACCTGTGTTTGTAATCTATGGTACTGTAAAACACCAAGCAATACCCTGTAGCCAGAGCACCCCATCTTCATTCACAAGAAGTATAAAATAAATTGTTTATAAATCAGCAATGCGCTATAGCTTAGTGGAGTGGTTTCCCTGTATCCGTACTTCAACGATTGTATACCGTTGAGACACTTGGGATCATTGACTTGTTTAGTCATCATAAATCACCCGTCTCCACCCAATTCTCCACAGGTAGTGTTCTTACTCCTGGCTTATGCCACCGTGTACCTCATCTACGTGCGCTTCAGGAGCTCCTATGATTCTGAGAACGACTCCTTCCGTGTGGAGTTCCTCCTCATTCCTGTGGCCGGCCTCTCGTTCCTGGAGAACTATGACTTCACACCACTGGAGGTAGATCGGTCGCTGGTGTTGCCTGCCTTCTGTGAATGGCAAATCGTTTTGTCCATGTCCTCGCTTTTGTCAGTCTGTTTCGTTGACCACACCTTGGCTGATCTGGAATCAGTGCCCGTTGTGCTGAGGTCCCTGTCAATCATTTCCGGTGTTCCTACACTCCCATACACATTGTGACTTTCTTAAGGTCTCTCTGGTCTGTAGATCCTGTGGACCTTCTCTATCTACCTGGAGTCAGTGGCCATCCTGCCCCAGCTCTTCATGATCATCAAGACGGGGGAGGCCGAGTCCATCACCACACACTACCTGTTCTTCCTGGGCCTCTACCGCGCCCTCTACCTGGCCAATTGGGTATGGCGCTACCATACGGAGGGCTTCTTTGACCAAATTGCAGTGGTGTCTGGTGTGGTGCAGACCATCTTCTACTGTGACTTCTTCTACCTTTACATAACCAAGGGTAAGTGTCCAATAGGAAGGCATAATGGGGAAGATTTAACAATGCGGCATAATGTCTGAATCATTTTTCTAGAACATCTTGTACTTTCTTCATGCCCCCCATTCTCTCTTGCAGTGCTCAGGGGCAATAATAAGATGACTCTACCCATGCCAGTGTGAACACCGTCTGATATCCCCTTCTGGATACTTCCCTGACCTTGTGCCAACCCCCAAATGATCTTCTTTCTGAATCAAGAATCGCCCATTTTCACAAAAAAGACTTTTCATCCTGCTATTCTGTTTTACCAGGACAATTTGACAAGTGCAAGTTTGCTTTTAAATGTTTTAACTAACAGATCTGACAGGATCATTTTTAATAATTATCCTTTGGAACAGCCAAATCTGTCTCGATGCTTTGAACCTGGTTTGATGTTATTATTGAATAAAAAAAACTAAGTGTGACTTCCAAAATTTACACAACTAAATCTCAGGCTTAGTATTCTACATTTTCTCCTGGTAAAAATGGATGAAGACAGGTGAACATCTACGTGTCCAACATTTCCTGAGCGCATGTCGTATCATTCAGTATCATTACTTCGCTACATTTTGGCCTTGCATGTCTGAGCTGGATAAGATAAGCAGTTTACAGAGTAACAAAAAGAGTCCATGTCAAATGCGAGCGTGTTCCGGTAAAGTCAGCAGTACAAACCCAAAGTAGCTACATACGTGCAATTAATAAAAACTTAACAAACACACTGCTGATGAGCGTTCTAAATAAATGTGTACATTCCTGTTTCGTGCAGTGAATTATGTATTGGGTGGCTGTTTTTTGTTTTCGTCAAATTCGGGATTCGGGATGATTCTGGGTTTCTATATCGAAGGGTATAGTAGGCCGGTATACTCAGAACAGGATAAATTTTTTCTTACGATAAGTTGCTTATGTCACTCTTTATTTACACGATTGATTGTTCCTGGACCTCTGTTGTTGTGCTGCACTCTTTTTCTTGGGTGGCTCAGTGCCTCTGTTGCCCTGCAATTCTCTGAGATTGGGAATTCCAGCCACACCTTCGCTGTGTGTGACATTTGCATGTTTTCCTCATGTCATGTGAGTTTCTGCCTGTACTTGGATTAACTAGCATCGCTGAATTTTGCAAGGAGTATGATTTGCTCTGTGCATATACCCTGCGATAGACTGGCATCCTATCCAGGACGTACCCTGGCTTGGTGACACTTTCTCCCTAGAACAGACCCAGGGATATCTGTCCAGGATAAGCGGTTGAAAGGATGGAAATTCTTCCGCTAAAACCTGTGCTAACTTTGCAAGGAGCAGGTTGGTAACCTTGATGTAGATTTTGACTGTCCTGTACTAAACTGAGAGTCCAGTCGGATTCTGATATCGGGCACTTCATGTTGTTGGGTCAAGTGGGACTTTGGTGTCTAGTATAATCCAGCCTGAATAAAGAATTTTTCTTCACTTAAGTGCATATTCACAAAAAATCAGGGAAGTTTACAATTGGCATTGTTTGGTTTATGTAATTTAATGTAAATGCATTTTCACAACCCATAGCCATTCATTTGAAATACAATTTTACAGAGTACAGTCATCATCTATGGGGTTCTCGATTGATGGTGCTAAACTGCTCCATTTTTGATTCTCGTGTCACATGTACATGTGTCTGACTCATAGTCCATTTTGTGACTGGTGTATCTGATGTGTGTTTGAAGCGTGAAACTCGTGATTCATTTTCCAGTAATGCTGCATCGTTCACATTCAGCCGTTGTAGCTCATGACACGTACTTTGTGTATCTGTACAGCCATGTAATTCAGCTGGTTTCGGATTTGGTTACAGCTTTTTAATGTTTAGGTCCTTTTTAAAATCTGTATTACCATATGTAGAGCACTGTACAAAAGTCTTAGAGCATCAAAGAACTGTTTAAAGCTGTCTGAGCAGTAAGTGTAAAAAAATGTTACTCAACCTTAGAACATGTACAAATAAACATACAATGAAAAGTTATTTCTTCTGTTCTCCAAAAGGTTAGTGATTTCTTTTTGGATGGTGAGAACACAGTTTTGGTTTCCAGACCTCTCACTGGGGTTCCCCAGCTGTTCCACGCATGTGTTAATGAGAGCTGGTGGTGAAACTTAATCAACTTAATGAGGTTCTTCAGCTGTAAGGTTGTGCTAGTGGTCAAGTTCAACAAATACATTGTTAAACTGGTGGGAGCTGCAGATACTGGGTTGACTTGGGGAGAGGTTTTGAAATGACTAAGCTGACACAATGACAGATGAAAAATCATCTTACACCAACACAAACCATTTTCTTTGTTGGCCTAAGAGTTTGACAAAGTACTGTATGTATGCATGACTTCATCTTTTGTAAAATTATATTAGACAAGTACACAATGTTTTCAGAAATGTGGCTGCAGTCTTCATGTAATGCTATCACAGTCCCAGTAAGAGTGAAATCATGACTTGAAAATGTTGTGGTTCACCTGGATTATAGTTTAAATCAGGGGTTCTTAGACTTAATGTGAGAACCCAAATAACAAACTTAGTACCACGCTGGGACCCACAGTGGCAGCAGAAACAAATAAATTTGTGACCCAAACTGAGTCAGGACCCACAGTTTAAGAAACATTGGTCTAGATAATTGAATTACGAACACTTCAAATGATTTCTCTGAAATACGCGCTATTCAAAACCCAGATGCAGCTGACTAAACTTTTGGTAAGAGGAACTGGAGACTGTAACATGACTTTACCTTGAAGTAAATACAGTCACAATAAAATGGGCATATTATTAAAACGAAGAGCAGGAATGTATTATTTCTGTGCAAACGAGGATCACTTTCTGGAACTGTATAATCGTAAACCAGGACATCTCACATGCTGTTAGTTCTTTTCTCAGTAAACACCCACATAAATGTTTGTGAATTACTGCCAATAAAACATGCAATAAAGATGGCAACAAAAACTGTCTTTGAAAGCCTCAGTTTCATAGTAAACTCTTGTGGGGAACAAAGGTTACACCTAAATCTAAGTGGGAAGGCACAACTATGTATTTTTAAATCTGAACGATAAGTTGACTTGCAGTTGAAATGTAGACCTTACAAAAAAACTACAAAACTTTGTTGAGCACAAGTGTTTCTCACAGCAACTCTACTTCAACTGACTACTTTTAGTGTGACAAGAATACAAAGTTCCAGATTTTCCAGCATATGCGAAAAAAACATCAAGTATGTCATCCATCCATCCATCCATCCATCCATGCAGCCTCCTCGCCATGGGGTCACGGAGTCGTGCTCCATTCTTCCCTTCATAAGGAAACACAAGGGCTCCTTGTTGTTGTTTAGTCACGCAGTCATGTCCGACTCTTCGCGACTCCATGGACCACAGCACGCCAGGCCGCCCTGTCC
>JAACJT020000075.1:3915173-3954421 GCA_009936485.2 Gymnarchus niloticus
GCGCGACGGCGGCGCGGGCCAGCGCGGCCCGAGCAGGCCCCGCCCCGCCGCGAGGGGGGGGAGGCCGGGGCCCCGGCCGGCGCGCCGCGCGGGGGCGGAAGGGCCCCGCGGGGCGGGGGGCGGGGGGGGGGGGGGGGGCGGCGGTTGGGGGGGGGGGGGGGGCGGGGTGGCAGTGGTGGTGATCAGACAGGCAGATTATCAGGGTAAACTCTACCCTGCTCTTCACTCTTCCCTGAATCCCTATTGACCGGTGGCTGTATCTGTCGGCCAGTTGAGCTCGACTCCTTAAATGCTGCCCAGGGAATGTCTACTGTCAGCAGTTTCATTGTTTACTGTGTGGTTCAGCACTGTCATATTGTGTGTGCAGGAGGAAAGACAACACCATTTTGCAAATGATACGTGTAATTTTCCTTTAATAGCGCTCCTTAGAACACAGCAAAAGCAACGTGATTGTTTCGACATCAGCAATCAGGCTTATATGGCTAGAATCTGGAAAGAGTAATGCATTAGAGAAAAACTACTCAAGGTAGTACAGTGATAAATGATGCATGGATGTTGGTTTAAGGGCCACTCAGATCTGAGGAAGGAGTTTGTATCTCCCTTCAGACGACCTCCTCCCCTTGAGCCTTTCAACCAAAATCATAGCTAATAGCACTAAAGATCTTCTTTTCAGCTCAGAGTTAATAGCCTTGCAGTACAATTACTGTATTGTCATGCCTGAGTCATGGATATTTACCATTCATATCTATTAGACAATTAAGCTCTATCTTAAGTTGCTAATGATTATCACAATTTTTGTGATTTCCTTCATGGATAGGGTTTTTTTTTTACCCCTGGAAACCAAGTTGCTTGTACTGAGCATCCATGTCACTGAAGATGGCCGCCAGTATGTTCCTCATGGCTGTTTGGGTAGCCCCATCCATGCCGTATTTCTCAGTACACACAGATATGATGCACTCACCGAGCATCTGAAATGGGCAGACAGGAAAATGTCAGTGTGAAGCAGAGTTTGTCCTGCAGGCCACGTGCGGCACTGAATAAGCTGCTCAGCAAAAATGAGGGCAAATGTTATCAATGTAGTGCTCTGGCTCCTTTGGCTGGCTTTAAAGAGAATCAAGCTAAGCTGTGTGAATCTCTTGGGATGTAAAGGTATGCTTAGCAATTAGCTAGTAGGGTATCTTATACTGTGTGTGTCACAATTTCATTTTGGTAAAATCGAAAATCATGAGAAAATGCAACTGTATAAGAACCTCTTACCTTGAACTGGCTGATGGTAACTTTGTGCTTGTTGGCATGGGTGCTGGACAGGCTCTTGAGGATGGGCTCGTGGTTCCCCTTGGTGTGCACCATCTCTCCCAGCTTCCTCAGGACTGTCTCACCATGGGCTGCCACTGCTGCATTTCCAGGCAGATCGCCTGGTGGGATGGAGGCAAACTTCGGGAACACCTTCTGCGTTTCGGGGTGGGTGTTGAATAAACTGCAATGAGATTTACAATCTTAGAGGTCTTGTGACCGTTTCTCCCACGGTAAGCCGTGGTCGTAGGCATCTAGGTTTGACAACGTGACGTATGCAAGACAGACTACTGTGGACCAGCAAATCTCGTAGACTGACCAGCAGAGGACATCACCGCCTACTTTTTTGATGTTGCTTTCAATGGTGGGCCAGTAACTAAGAACTGTACTGTAGTCAGCCATTCTCTGGAAGAAGAGGAACAGAAGAGAGAGTCAGAGTTAAAAGACAGAACTACTGACCCTTACTCCAGAAGCACTCTTACCATGCAGAAATCCACCGGAAAAGCGTAATCTTTAACAGTAATGAGAGAGTTCTATGTGGTGAAGGGACCTCGTGGACTTTGACTTTGGGGGGGGGGGGCAGCTTTGGGAGTGCTGTCACAATGGGCCTATAGCAGTCTGAGACTAAATAGGGGGGTGGGTGGGCATGGCCTTTAAATGGCAGAGACAGACAACGGAGTGTTACTGGAAAGCAAGTAGTCAACAGCCTCATTACAAAGTGTAATGAGGCTCTGAACATCTGAATATCTGTGTGCTAGCTTTCCAGGTCAGAGGTGGGATTCAAACATCATCATGTTCACTGTAAGAGAGAAAAATAATGTATGCTGTGTTTTAAAAATGCTCAAGATAAAATTTAACTGCATTGAATATAGCATGACCTGGAATTATTCAGAGTAACACAACCAGAGCTTTGATAATAAATTGTTTCATGTAACTGGTTATTAGGCCATTTTTTTACTAAATAATCAATAATATTTCATTGCCCAAGTGGTCATGTCTTGTATAATTCCCCTGTTGAAAAATATATATGAAATTGAAGTTAATAGCAGCTCTTGTCCAGCTACTTTTTTACTTTATGATTCCTTTTCCAAAATGACTCATTTACTGCGATCCTGCTCACTGGTTTAATACCAAGCCCCTACAAGCTGCCGCAAGGTCAGTCCTCTAGTTGCCTCTGACCTTGACCAACTCTATACAATAGGATAATAGATAAGACTCATTTACAGTTATCCACATCTGCTCCGGCACTTTCAAAGTTGAAGTGACCTTTCTGGCACTCTCATTATTTTAAGTGAGTTCTTTGAACGCCGCCTGCAGCCAGCTGACTCCTACAGCCAACTGATTGTGCGGGACGCACACGACAGAAGCGTAGCCTGGCTGCTTGCAGAGGGGGCTTCATTGCTTGACATGGTCAGCTGCTGTCCATTCAGTCCTCAGCCTTCATTTCACATTATCTGCACAACAATGGTGCCGCATTGTGACAGAAACATCTGTAAACGTGGCATTTTGAAACTCTTTGTTCTTTATGCAAATGTTTTTTTGTTTTTTTTTTTGCAGTGTAAAGTTATGCCGCATGGGTAATGTCATGATTAAAGGAAAGGCTTGTTGGCTAAAAGCTGTAGTTTTAAATTGCAGTAGAGCTGCTACCTAACCTCCTTTGGGATTTCCTGTATTCAGTATTCTGTCTCCTTTCATCTCCCTCTTTCTCTGTCTAGGAAAATAATGCAATTGGATCCCCTTGAACTTTCAGCTGAGGTGCACTTTTGTTAATGGGTTTCTTCGTTGTCGAACTTTTGAGATCATTCTATTGTCCATTATGTAGAGTTTCATGATTGATTCTCTACTGATTTTAATTATCCAGCAAATTAACAGTGCATTCACTTAAATTCCTCAATCATTTATCTTCATTTTGGCCAATAATCATGATAATCATCTCTTTTTAAATTATGTGTGCAAAAAAATTTCAATATGAGCACCGGGTTTATTTCAAGAACAGATAAAACAGGGTCCACAGATTTGCAGACCCTTGTCTGGATGATTTTTTGCATGCACATTTTAGCTGGATACTGTCTACAATTTTAATATCCTACCACCTGGCCTTCGTGTGTGAAACCTGCATGTGAACCTGTGTGTTGTGCTGGGTATCTCCCACAGTTTGTAAGGCATGTGATTAGGTGACCTAATATCTCCCGATTGTCCTGAAGTGTGTGTGTTAACGTGTGCCACGTGACGGTCTGGGATTTCATTCAGAATAAAGCCCTGACTTGTGAGCTTCTTTGCCTAGGGTAGACTCCAAGCCTCCTCTGATCAGGATAAGCAGTTAAAAGAAAAACAGAAAACCTTTATAAAACTTTTCCATTAAGCCTGAGTTACAAACACCATCTGTTTCCTAGTGTACCTCCTCACATGCTGAAATAAATGACAAAAATTTTCATCCGGCTTATGAAAAGCAAAAAAAAAACAAAACATGAAAACACATGCCCACATTAGCACCTCGATAACAATGTCATGCAGTTACTCAAAGATTCAATGAGAAATCAGAGAACGTACCGTACCAGCAAATCAGGTGATGTCTGAAGTTAAGTTTTATCTGTAGCTTTTAAGCGTGCAAGCACCGTTAAGTCGTCCCAATTGCCAACGCTCACCTTTTATACACAATCAAGTTCACTCATGTACTGCATCTCAGATATCAATCTCTCTCTCCCCCCTTGCTTGTCTAATTAACTCCACCTCTTTTTCTCCCTCCCAGATACTGTTTCTGAGTTGCCCCAGGCTTTCTTTTAACATATTTCTCACCCTTTTACCCCTCTTATTTTTTTTTACCTGACTCATTATTTACACTATCACTGCTTGTTGCTGTTTTCTAGTCGCATTTACCCCTGCGAATTTCTTTTAAGGGGTTTGCATTCAGTCAAGCGTTTTGTCCCCTTTAAATAAATCATCACTGTTTTCCCCTATTGCCCTCATCGCTGAACTGTGTTACATATGCTGAAATATTTAGCGGACAAAATTTCCAAGTGCCGTGGCGTTCAGGAAAAGGCAGGTGTCAACTCGCGTGGCCCACCAATGTCACTGGGTTGAGATTAAAAAAGGTTATCTGTCCAAAGCAAACCAGGCCGCTGATGTGACCCTTCCAAAGCAAATAAGTGAAAAAAAAATTACAAAAAATTAATCACAAAATATAGAGAGGCTACTCTGCCTCTTTGAGAGAAGAAAGAGAAGAAAGTTTTTGGCGGAAGCTTCGTCAGGTTTCCGCAAGAAAACTGAAACTCTTTTAAAGGTAAGCAGTGCATTTCTGTCAGTCTTTGGCCTTATTTCCCAAATGATATCTCTACCATCTGTCACTGACTTCACCTATCTTCCAGATCATGCCCAAATGCTGCACAGCCTTTGCATAGCTTCAGAAGAAGGGTCAGTTTGTTCCAGTTTTACTAAAGCACTCACACATAAGCTAAGTTTAGTTCAGTCCAGAATCCAAGCTCCAAATATAAAACATAATATAAAACAGGTGGTCAGCAGAGTCCAGTCAGTCTCTTATGGCGCATTTAATGTGCATCAGTGCTGAGGTCATCGAAGGAAGAGAAGAACTCAGCTTCTGGAGGATTGGGAGGGAGATCCCAGCTTCAGGAAGATAAGCAAGTAGCAAAAAATGAAGATCAAAATAAAAAAAAACGCATAACGGAAATATTCTGCACTGCCGCTCTTCACGTTTGTTTTTAGCAAAAAAAAAAAAAAAAAACAGCAACCATTTATGTTTATTCCACCAAACAGAGAAACAGATGGTATGGGATTTTTTTTTAGTGTTTGGAGATTTTTTAAGACTCTTGGAATTCCTCTCTTACTGACCGCATTTGATGTTGATGCCCTCTACATCATTCATCATCCACTGAGGGAACAGTAACTGCCACACTCCAACATGTTTTGCATCAGCCTAATTTATCCGCAAGATCTTTCATTTTCTAACCCAAACTTGCTTACTGCAAATAATTTGTCTACAGGGTAAATATTTGCTAATGAAAGTTAAATATTGACATGGACCATTTTCAATGGATGAGTGATCAGTGACTGTATGTGACCAAAAAAAGGGGGCCCCCTTCCCTGGGGAGCCTAAACAAAAATATCAGGTGCAGTGTCTTTCCATGCATTACAATGCAAGGAAGGGCAGAGTACTCGAGAGGAAGGGGGGTGGGATACGATAAGGATAAGTGGACAGATAGATAACAACAGCTGGATGGAAATGAAGGAGAAGATCTTAGACAGTTTCTGAGACGTCAGACAGAAGTGGAGGGGTGAAGCCACAGACCAAAGATAGTGCTTGGCTGTGGCCAGTATAATGAGCATTCTGCAAACTCGTTCATCGTAATTATGCTGATCGTTAACCTATGATGTAGCCAAGGGATCTCAGCTGCAGCTGGTAGATTCATGCAGACGCAGTTATTCCAAATACTTCCCTTGCCCCTCTTAGTATGTGTGCATCCATTTAGCAGCCTCACATGAATTACTAATGCCTTGGCACAGTTAAAAAGCCACTCGCTAGGGTCAAGCCACATACCAACACACAACCACATGCATGGTCACACTCTAATCACAAAAAAAAACCCACCACCGCACAGGTTTGTGGGGTTGGAATCATTGTACGGTGGGTCTCCCCCTGATGGTCATTGGAACATCTACAACACAGGCATAGAAAAATAGAAGAGCAATGCTTTTACCACCCTCTGCTGACAATATGTAGAAATTACAGAATGCAATAAAGACTGGGAGATTAAACTGGAATTTTAACCCAGCCACTGGGGATGCACAATTCAGGGTATTTCTTCATGTCGGTCCCAAGCCCCGATAAATGGGGAGGATTATGTCAGGAATGGCATCTGGTGTAAAATTTTTTGCCAAATCAGATATGCGAAGAAGAGGTTGGCGAAGAAGAAGTGGGATAGTCAGAGAGATGAAGAAAGTAAACAGGAGTACAAGGAGATGAGGCGTAAGGTGAAGGGAGAGGTGGCAAAGGCTAAAGAAAAGGCATATGGCAAGTTGTATGAGAGGCTGGACACTAAGGAGGGTGAAAAGGGCCTGTACTGAATGGCTAGGCAGAGGGACTGAGCTGGGAAAGACGTGCAGCAGGTTAGGGTGATAAAGGATAGCAATGGAAACTAAGTCCCAAGCGAGGAGAGTGTGTTGAGCAGATGGAAAGAGTACTTTGAGGGGCTGATGAATGAAGAGAATGAGAGCGAGAGAAGGTTGGATGATGCGGGGATAGTGAATCAGGAAGTGCAACAGATTAGCAAGGAGGAAGTAAGGACAGCTATGAAGAGGATGAAGAATGGAATGGCTGTTGGTCCGGATGACATACCTGTGGAAGCATGGAGGTGTTTAGGAGAGATGGCAGTGGAGTATCTAACCAGACTGTTTAACGCAATCTTGGAAAGTGAGAGGATGGCTGAGGAGTGGAGAAGAAGTGTACTGGTACCGACTTTTAAGAATAAGGGTGATGTGCAGAACAGTAGTAACTACAGACTTACAGGAAGGCTTGGCTGACACAAGGAGTGGTGGTGGAGCATTTCACAATGCAGCATGGCCTGCACAAACATGACCTGCATGACAGAACCATTTGGAAGAAAACTTATCTGTGTCCTCCTCACAATCATCATCACCCGAGGTGCGCAAAACAACTAAAGAAACCAGTGGACTTGTGTAAACATGTGCCGTGGACTGATGAAGTTAAAACCTGAACCATCTGTCCGCAGTCACCCAAGGCTCGTTAGGAGAAAAAAAAGTGGCAGAATTTAATGGGGGCAAAAAGACACCTTGGCAGCCATTACACTTGGGGTTGGATCCGTGATGCTTCGGGGTTGTGTGGCAGCCAGTGACATAGGGTAAGGGGAAGAATGGAACCCACTAAATGTTGTTTATATGAAATACTAAGGTACAATATAACGTCAGAAGAACATGCTGGTGTGTTAGTATTATACTTTTGGTGACATATGTTGGGATACATGCCTTTTATATGACCTCATTTACAGCAGTTCACGTTTCACAGTATAATATTTCTTTCCAAAGTACTTCTTGTGTGCCTAGGAACTCAGGTACAATAAGAACACCTCCTCCATGCAGAGGTATTATCCCGCCATCCATGCAGCCAAGGAGGAAAGTGCAGGACCCGGTGATGGTAGACTGTTATTACGAAAACATACTTTAATTCTCACGAATGCATGCATTTCCGCACTGGTGGTGTAAATGCAAAGAAATAGCCTACATATCGACATGTACTTATCATATCAATCTGTTTCAGCTCCCAGAAAACAGAAACTGGATGAAGCATTGCTGAATATGATTGTGAAAGACACACAGCCATCGTCTATGGTGGAAAATGAAGGTTTCAAAGAGTATTCAAAAACAATGGACCCTACCTATGTTCTGCCTAGAAGACAGGTGTGCGTGCGTACAGTATTTCTCTAGATTAACAATACACTTTGTCAGCATTGTTTTAACATTAACCACTATTTCACCTCTTCAGGCATTGAAAGCAATGCTGGAAAATAAGCACTGGAAAGAAAAGGAGGAAGCGAAGGCACATGTCCAGAATGCAGCTGCCGTGAGCCTTACCGCTGACATGTGGACATCACTTCATACGGACATTTTGTAGATGAGGATAAGAATGAAACGTCCACGGTTCTCCCTGGAGTTGGCCAATTCCCAGAAGCCCATACTACAGAAAATATAGCTGCAGTGACAGCATCCCACATAGCAGAGTGGGGACTCAAGGACAAAATAACATGCATTGTCACCAATGGTGCAGCCAACATGAAAGCATGTGCCAGGCAGTTGCAGCTTAGGCATGCGATCTGCATTGCGCACTGCATGAACTTAATGGTGAAAAAGCCTCTTGATCAGAGCCATGGGATCCTTGAAATAAGACCTAAGACAAAGAAACTGGTGGGACTTTTCAGGAGCAGAACGACCGCAAAGGTATTCCATATTATTATATCATAACATAATTATGTTGAATTATTATGTTAGACTACTGTCATGTTGAACCAATATAAGTGTTAATGCCCTGACATCAATGATCGTTGTGTTCTTCTAAGGAGAAGCTCAAGCAAATCCAACTGCAGATGGGAAGACCACAGCTGAAGTTACTCCAGGATGTTGAAACTCATTGGAACAGCACATTCTTAATGTTTCAATGTGTTTCGGAACAAAGGGAGCAAGTCGGGGAAGCAATATCATCATTGGAAACAGATGTTACCATGCTCACCGCAGAGGAATACAGTTGTGTAGGTGAATGCCTAGGGATGCTTTCACCTTTTAATGATGCAACAATAGACTTGTCGGAGGAAAACAGGGTTTCTGGGTCAAAGGTTCTACCACTTTTAGAAATGATAGAATACGCACTGCAGGAGGAATTGTCTTCTAAGACTACTCAGATGGCATGCCAACTGGGTGAAATAATTCTGCACCAGCTTAGAGAGTCACTCTTCCACCTCCAGTCCATGAGCGTCATGACAATGGCAACAATGCTGGACCTAAGGTTCAAAACAATAGGTTTCCAAAGCCCCAACAAAGTGAACGAGGCAGTAAAACATTTAACCTCTGAATGTGCCGATGCAATGAAATGATCAAATCCAGCACCACCATCATCAACAGATGTACAGCCATCGACCTCCCAAGCTGAACATCATTCCACCCCAGGTATTAGTTTTATTATATATATGCATATAATTTTTTTATATTCTCACTAACAAATTCTGTCATTCCTTAGGTAAACTCTGGTGCTATTTAGACCACAGTGTGGAGCAAAGCAGGAACCTACCAAATGCCACTGCTGATGCCACACCTGAGGCCCAGCGTCATCTAAGTGAGGCAAATATACGTAGATCCAAGGACCCAGTACATTATTGGTCTACACGTAAATCGTTATACCCCCATTCATATAAGTTGGCATTGAGGTTTTTGTGTACGCCAGACTTATAATTTCCCTGTGAATGTGTCTTTTCAAAGGCTGGCGAAACAATTTCTAAGAAGAGAAATCGCCTTAACCCCAAAATGGAATAAAAACAATTAAAGTTGTACAGGCACATCTTTACAGTCCCCCAAGCACATTAATCCCACCCAAGCACATTAGTCCCCACCAACGCTTCAGTCCACGTTAGTATGAATATTATAGTCTTTATTTCACACAAAATGCAACTAAACTAAAATGAAAGTAAACATTCTATACAGAACTCATGTTGGATGAATACATATTACTGTACATTTGCAGTGCCTACTGTGAATAACAGTAGTTTAACAATGATGTGCATTGGCCTTTGTCTTGCACTATTTAATACTCTAAACTTGACCAACAGGTAGGTCTAATGAGCATTTGAAGCCTCAAGGAATGAACCACTTTTCAACACAATTGGTTGGAAAGCTTCAGTACTTCATGAAGCTTCATCTGCCCATCACAGGCATAGGGCAAACAGAAAGGAGTTTATTACCACGAAACTAAACAAAACCAGAACCTAACATGATCTCAGGTGGATCAAAAACTGGAAGAAGGAGGCCCACAAACAACACCAGGGAGCAACATCAGTGACCAGACTAAGAAACACATGACTGGGAAGCACTTTTAAACAAGACTAACGAGGGGACAAACCCTTAACAGGCGTGGGTTGTTAGGGCCACGCTAGGGAGAAACAGAAGGGTCAGGTAGACCGGGCATGACAGTCAGGAAGAACAGCTGGCTGAAGAATTAATTAACTCTTGCAAGAAAGCCTATAAGTCCAAGCAGCCTCCTCAAGACTAACAACTTCTTTCTGGTGCAATGGCTCCAACTGTCTTCACTGCCATTTTGAGGAGGTATGATGGAGAAAAAAAATGTGACACAGACATCTATGTATATAGACCATCATCAACTGGAGATGTTTTGCATGGAAATAGAAAAAACAGTTTGCTGTCTAATTCCCCCTTGGTGTTTCAATCATTCATGAACAAGATCTTTTGAGATGTGGTCAACAAATTCCTCATTGTCCACATTAGTGACCTGTTAATTTATTTCCTTGGTCAGACATCTCATCACACTCATGTGAACGGTCCTTCATGGACTTTGTGGAAATTATTGCTGCCTAAAAGCAGAAAAATAAGAATTCTCTTGCAAGATTGTCTCCTTCTTAGGTTATGTTCCATATCCAGAGGGGGTAAGGATGATAGAAAGCAGGCTGATCACCATGCATAACTGGACAAAATCCAGCATTGCCAAAGAGTTCCAATATATCCTTGGATTTGTCAACTTTTTATTTGCCCTAGTGAGTAAGACCAGTCGAAGAATTACCTGGATGGATGCAGCCAGTTTGACTTTCCAGAAACAGTGATGTTGAAGCAGCCAGACCTTGCTCTCCCCTTTGTGCTTGAAGCGGATGTCTCTGAACTCAAAATTGGTGCGGTTCTGTCATAATGTCACGGTATTCCCCCTAAGATATTTCTTTGTGTCTTTTTCTCCTATAAGTTTTCTCTTTCAGAATACAATTGCAATGTATAGAATAGGGGGCTATGGGCTATCATACTGGCCCTTGAGGACATTTATTTCTTTTGAAGAATGGCAACATTAGCTGGAGGCAGCCACGCATGCCTTCTTGGTCTTCACAGATCACCGGAACTTAGAGTACATCCATAGGGTGAAGAGACTGAACCCTCACTAAGCAAGATGGGCATCAACTTCACCGTGACCTACCTCCCAAAACCACACAAGAGGCTGAAGGAAACTTTAACGCACATTTAATTTATCAAGGGAAGCAAACGCAGCACGCCCTCTGTCATTTTGAAGGGCTTTGACCCCAGGAGTTCAGGCTCTTTGTTTTCTAGAAACTTCCCTCAGTTTTTTCATTTCCCTACAACCTTGAGTCTGTACTGGGTGGAGATGGCACCTCCCTCCCTGATTGTCTCCTTTCTTTCTGCCCCAAATTATGATTGGAATTTACTAAAGGGGACATGCCTCTCCCAGGGTCCGAATTGTTTGCCTTAATCTTTGTCTTTAAGGCCTTGCTAAGGCTCCAGTTTCTCTGCTTCTCATCTACCAAACTATAACACACATCTCATGTTCATTTTTAGTTGTTCTTACCTTCCTCATTCTCACAGGTCTCTACTACACTACAAATCTTATGATCTAATGGTCTATCTCCACACATATATTGTAGGCACCAGTTACATCTTGCATCCAAGGCAAATGAGGCTCTTTGCCTAACCTGTAACACATTTAAAGTAGAATTTGTTGGACAGTACTACTTCTTCAATTACTTCTTCAGTAATGACTACTCTGAAATATTTTGGCCAACTACCCCCACAGAAAAAACACATGGTTTTTGAAATATCACACGTGGAAAAAATGTGAAAATGTGTTTTTCACATGTGAGAAGAAAAGTCACAAGTTACATGTGAAAAAAAATGAAAGCATGAAGAAGGAACAGACTTGTCTCATGTAAAAAATTACACAGAATATTACTGGTGGTATTCTGAACACCAGATGTGTTTCTAATCACATCTCAGTGATTCATATGAAACTAAATTTGAAAACATAAAGAAGGAACAGACTTTCACTTGTGAAAAAATCAGTCATCGTGAAATTTTGAAAACGTGTTTTTTCCGTAAGGTTAGTTATACATTTTCATTTAGTTTTAGTGCTGTATTTGTGTAATATGGTTGAAATGCTACTGAGTTTTTCACAAGCGTGAATATCTGATGAATATCGAACATCAAATTTTAAGCCAACTTTATATTGATTGTGTCACAAAGATGATAGAGCAGGCAGGGGGACCCAAGTGCAGCGAGGGGGGTTTATTTATAGGAAATCAGGCGAGCAGACTTGAAATAGGCAATCTCAGGGCAGAATCAGTTGAAGAGGTGAGGCAGGTCGAGAGCAAGGCAGGTCAGTCCTGTTAAGGGAGTCACAAGGGTAAACAGTGGGTAATCGTGGGGGATCTGGGCTTGGACGAGCATGGAAATACAAAGGGATGAAGTAGACACGGTGACACCTGAACACTAAGTTTTACTGGTTGCTCACTGAGACGCGCTAGGCAGTACTAATACTTCACAACGTGTGTCCTGCCTAATCGAGCATATAAACGGTAAGACTAATGCTCTACAGCCAGTAAGATGGAATTCTCATGAGTGCGATGAGCCGAGGGCCATGACAGATTGTAAGAGCTCATAAAAAATGTTTGACCTAGTTTTTTTCAGGCTCTATAGCCACATACTCCACCTAGTAAATATAACTAGTTATTTCCTATGTAAGGCAGATACATGTGGTCTGTTATTGTGTGATTGCTGTAACCAGCAATCACATGTTCTCTCACATTTCTTATTTTTCTTCTTCTTCCCACTTTTTTGACACCTAACTCCTACGGTTTTTGCGCGAGAAACTTTGCTCCAGCTGTAAAATGTTTGTCCCATTGAGGAGAAGGGTGCTTGCATTTTTCTTTTTGATATTCCACCCTCATCCCTCTTTTTTTAACCCCTCTTTCCATCCATTTCAGTGGTACAGACGAAGACAGTGGTACAGATGAAGACAGTGGTACAGATGAAGACAGTGGTACAGATGAAGACAGTGCAGCGCTGGCCAGTACACAGCTGTGATATTTACAAGGTGCAAAAGTAGCAGGTTGTGCAAAGATGTGACAATATGATTAATTAATAAAGAGCAGATGAAGACATAACACTGAGAGTGGGAAGAAGGTAACAGTATAATCGTAGAAAAGGCCCTCAGTCTTCTAGAATCTTCTTGAATTTAGGTAGAACGTTGGGTTCTACTGCCCTCGTTAAGTACCATAAACCTTAATTGTTCCTCACAATGATCTCCTAGGTTATGGAGAACCATAGTCAATATAGTATTCTCATCACCTCAGTGATGAGATCCTAAGATTATATATAATTCAAGTTCAGGAGAGATAGAGTAGAGAGTAGTGTTAGAGTTAGAGTTAGAGTGATAGAGTTAGTGTTAGAGGTACAGGAAGAGTTGGAGTCAGCCTATGTTGGAAAGCCTTACTTCGTATTAAGTGTTTCCGTGGACGTTTAATTTGCCTGAACCTTAATAAAGATCAACCAGGATCCTAATAGCGACCCATCTGAAGTACGTACGGCTGAAATACACGAACCAGCGCCGGGAGAGTGTTCCCGACAGTGATCTACACTGTATTTATGGTACTTTGAGCTATCAGCGGTTCCCGAAGAACGGGAACGAAGAGCGGTCTTTGCTACAATAATAATACATATAAGATATGATTGAGTCAAGTGAGTGCATTTCAGTTCATTCCCTGAGTGTTTAAGAGTCTTATGGCTTGAGGGATGAAACTGTTGTGCAGTCTGGTAGTTAAGGCCCAAATTCTTCGGTACCCTTTTCCAAATGGCAGGAAGGCGAAGAGTTTGTGTGAGGGGTGTGTCGGATCATCCACAATGCTGGTGGCTTTTTGGATGCAGAGTGTGGTGTAAATGTCCGTGATTCAGGGAAGAGAGACTCCGATGATCTTCTTGGCTGTCCTCGCTATCTGCTGCAGGGTCTTGCGTTCCATGCAATTCCCAACCCAGACAGTAATGCAGCTGCTCAGGATGCTCTGAATAGTCCCTCTGTAGAACGTTGTGAGGATGGGTGGTGGGAGATGGGCTTTTCTCAGCCTTCGCAAGAAGTAGAGATGCCGCTGGGCTTTGTTGGCTATGGAGCTGGTGTTGAGGGACCAGGAGAGGTTCTCCGTCAGGTGACCACCAAGGAATTTGGTGCTATTGATGATCTCCACAAGTGAGCTGTCGATGTTCAGCGGAGAGTGGTCGCTCCTAGTTCTTCGGAAGTCAACAACCATCTCCTTAGTTTTGTCCACATTCAGAGACAGGTTGTTGGCTTTGCACCAGTCTGTTAGCTGCTGCACCTCCTCTCGGTGTGCTGACTCGTTATTCTTGCTGATGAGACCCACCACAGTCATGTCATTGGCAAACTTGATGATGTGATTTGAGCTATGTATTGCTGCACAGGCGTGAGTCAGTAAAGTGAACAGTAGTGGACTAAGCACACAGCCCTGTGGAACCCCAGTGCTCAGTGTGGTGGTGCTGGAGATGCTGTTTCCGATCCTGACTGACTGAGGTCTCTCAGTCAGGAAGTCCAGAATCCAATTACAGAGGGAGGTGTTCAATCCCAGCAGGCCCAGTTTTCCAATCGGGTGCTGAGGAATGATTGTGTTGAATGCTGAACTCAAGTCTATGAACAGCATTCGCACGTATGTGTCCTTCTTGTCCAGGTGGGTGAGGGCCAGATGGAAAGTGGTGGCTATGGTATCGTCCGTTAAATGGTTGCGGTGGTATGTGAACTGCAGGGGGTCCAGTGAGGGGGGCAGCAGGGACTTGATGTGCCTCATGACAAGCCTCTTGAAACACTTCATGATGAAGGGTGTGAGTGCAATGGGACGATAGTCATTGAGGGAGGACACTGAAGACTTCTTCGGCACGCGAACAATGGTGGTAGTCTTTAAGCATGTTAGAACAGTGGCATTGCTCAGGGAGATGTTGAAGATGTCAGTGAGAACATCTGCCAGCTGGTCTGTGCATCCTCTGAGCACTCTGCCAGGAATATTGTCTGGTCCAGCAGGCTTCTGTGGGTTGACTCTGCGTAGAGTCTTCCTCGTGTCAGCCGTGGTCAAACACAGCACCTGGTTGTCTGGAGGAGGGATGGTCTTCCTCGTCGTCGCATCGTTCTACACCTCAGAGCATGCATAGAAGTTGTTCAGTGCATCTGGAAGGGAGGTATCACTGTCACAGGCAGGTGGTGTTGTCTTGTAATTGGTGATCACCTGGATGCCCTGTCAAATGCTCCGTGTGTTGCCGCTGTCCTGGAAGAAGTGTGCACGCTTTGCTGCTCTGATGGCCCAGGATAGTTTGGCCCTCGCTGTTCTCAGGGCTGCCTTGTCACCTGCTCTGAAAGTGGAATCCCGGCTCCTCAGTAGCGCACGTACCTCTGCAGTAATCCACGGCTTCTGGTTAGGGCGTGTGGTGATGAAATTGGAGACAGTGACATCATCAATGCACTTGCTGATGTAGTTGGTCACTGATGCTACATACTCCTCCAAGTTGGTGTAGTCGCCTTCGATTGCAGCCTCCCTGAACATGTCCCAATCAGTGTGCTCAAAATAGTCCTGAAGAGCAGAGATGGCTCCTGCTGGCCAGGTTTTCACCTGCTTCAGAACCGGTTTGGAGCACCTGACGGGTGGTCTGTATGCTAGAATTAGCATAAAAGAGATGTGGTCTGAGTAGCCAAGGTGGGGGCAGGGCTTCGCCCAGTATGCAGTGGGAATGTTTGTGTAAACAAGATCCACCGTGTTCGCCCCTCTCGTTGCAAAGTCCACATACTGGTGGAATTTAGGGAGCACTGTCCTGAGATTCGCATTGTTGAAATCTCCGGCAACAATAAATAGTCCATCTGGTTGTGCAGTCTGCAGTTCGCTGGTAGCACTGTACAGTTCACAGAGCGTGTCTTTAGCATTAGCGCTGGGGGGAATATAAACTCCGACTATAAGCACAGTAGTGAATTCCTGTTGTAAATAAAATGGTCTGCATCTAACAGCCACAAATTCCACTAGCGATGAGCAGTAGCTAGACGCTAGCACAGAGTTCCTGCACCATTCCGTGTTGATGTAAACACACAAGCCGCCGCCGCGAGCATTACCACACAGAACGGCATTTCTGTTGGAACGAAACAAAGCTAGCCCGTCCAGCTGAACAGTGGCGTCTGGAACTCTGTCGCTGAGCCACTTCTCCGTGAAAACAAAGACGCAACAGTCTCTAAACTCATGCTGGGTAGTCTGCTGGAGTTGGATGTAGTCCAGTTTATTGCCCAGGGAGTAGACATTGGAGAGTATAATGGACAGGAGTGCCGGCTGGCTAGGGTTTACTTTTAGCCTAGCACGGACTCCCACCCACTTGCCATCCTTCCGCTTCCTCACACACTGCTTTCGTGTACCCCTCCTCCGGCCGCCAGCATCAGGCGATGCCGAGGACTGAAGGCCTGGTCCTTGCAGCAGGCTGAGGCTGCATAGCTTCTCCAGCAGATCATCCTTTAGGTTGAATTTTGGATGATTTTTGCACTGCAAGAGTGTCTGGTGATGGCAGACGCGCACACTGGTTTTTCTGATGTCCAAATGCAATAGAAAGTTGAGCTAAGAGACAAAATAATACAAAATAGCACCATTTTGGATCCAGAGAGGCCTCTGCGAGCTACTACTGCGCTACCATCTTGGATGGAAAACCTAACTCCTACAGTTTTGGCGCTAGAAACTTCATTCCAACTGTAAAATGTTTGGCCCATTGAGGAGAAGGGTTCTTGTATTTTTCTTTTTGATATTCTTTTTATCTGTCATTTCATCCATTTTTCCTATAGATTTTGAATAGGAAATTTTTCAAACTGCTCTCATATGGTCAATTTTTGAAATAATACCTTCAAACTTACTACATATGTTCTGAGTAATACTACAAAGCCCTCCACCTCTTTCTATACCTCTGTCACTTCTTTCTTTCTTTTTATCCCTCTATCCTCATACTATAGGAATCTTATAGACATAAGATTCATGAAACTTGATAAATGTATTCTAGAGTAGAAGTACAGCACTTAACTGCTTTCATACTGATGGCATTTTGGAAAGGATACATGCAGGACGGAACCTTCGTCATACCACTGAGACTGCTCGGTGGAGAGACAGAGACTGCTGTTTTGGAAGCTGAAACATACAAGTTCAACATTTTCTCCTGACATTTCAACTTATTCAAATCGAGTCACCCAAGCTTCTCCTCCCCCTCCCACAAAGAACCAAACTGTGCAGTGCAGCCTCTCAGGTTGATTGCAGACAAAAAAATCACTGGGGTTCAGGCCGCTTGGCACCCCAGGGAGCAGACTGGAATTCTCTTTTTTGCTGCCTTTCTGGGCACTTTCTTTGGAAATGGCCCACTTTTCTACACTGGACACATGCACGGTCTCCAGAGGCTGCAGGGTTTCTTCCTTGTGTCACATTGACCAATGCCCAAAAAGAGACTTCAGGTCAGAGACCATCAACATAAAGTGACACAATTAGTTTATTAATGTTTCTTATGGTTTCCCCAAACTTGGGTGTCCCACTCTTCCGTGGATCGAGTAGGGAGTCAGCAATCTGTTTGATCTCACTTGGGTCCCAATTATGCTGGACTTACATAGTAGCAGGCTGATCAGCTCCAACATGTAGGTTTGGAACATCTATCAGAGGAAACATTGACATCGTAGAGGGCTCCTCCTCCACCCTTCCCTGGGACCTGGTGTAAGATCCCCTTGGAGAAGGGGAACGCCCTCAGTCTCTTTCTTTTCTTCCAAATGACGGGGCAGGCGAAGCTGGCGACTTGCTGTCTTTCTCTTTCATTGCAGCCTCAGCCCCTCTTAAAGGAAGACTCTCTTTTCACAGTCCCACAGGGCCTCCAACACTCCCCTGATAAGTGGGGGGGCCTGTCTGTGCTGGCTGTGCTGGAGGGGGAGAAACGGTTGGCAGGGGCGGGTAAAGCAGTTCTTCTGATAACAACTTCTTCTTCTTACCGGTTTCCTCAGGGACAGAGAAGGGTGGGGACGAGTCACAACTTTCTGTTACCCAGCATTAATCCTGCAGCCTCTTTCACATACTTCTCATCGTGCACTTTACTTCTCCACTGATCAACCTGCTGCTTGTAATCCTTCCTAGCCTTCTCCCATACAACAGACTTCCACCAATAAAAATAATCAGGACTATATATGCCTTTACCTTGCCTCATTATCAGAATTTTCTCACACGTCTCTACCTCATCTAAATTTAGCATCCCCTGCTCAGGCCACTGATTGTCAGTCTGTTTCCGCCACTTTTTACATGCCTTGTCATAATTAAGTCCCGTTTTCGACTCCAAATACTCTCTTCGGCTCATTTTCCCAGACTTTCCTAAACCCAGACCACAGTTATGATGCTGTACCGTTTCTTTTTTAAAATCAATCATGCCTTTTGGGTCATGTGCTGGATCCCTTTTGGATGTAAATTCTTTACTGTTGGCAGACCCCATGTTATCCCCGCTTCCAAACAATATTTTTTGCACAAGTCATTCAGAGAACCACTGCTCAGGTTCATTACATTCTATTAAACCTCGCCCCCGTAATACTCCACTTCCTGTTATCTGCCCTCTGGTCAGTTCACAAAATCGGTGAGGACGAAATATGCCTTCAGATGCAAATGGCATTAATTGCATAGCTAATACAACCAGCAATCCCATGCATTATCTCCAGGAAATGCCCTCTCTAGTTGTGTGATTGCTGGTTACAGCAATCACAGTATGTTCTCTCACATATTTATTATTATTCTTCCCACTTTTTTGGCACTTAACTCCTCCTACAGTTTTTGCAGGAGAAACTTTGCTCCAACTGTAAAATGTTTGGCTCATTTAGGAGAAGAGTGCTTGTATTTTTCTTTTTGATATTACACCCACATTTCTCTTTTTTATCCCCCTTTCCATCCTCTTTCCATCAACTTTGAATGGGAAATTTTTCAAACTGCTTCCATATGGTTAATTTTCGAAATAATACCTCCAAACTTACTACACGTGTTCTAGGCAATACTACAAAGCCCCTCCACCTCTTTCCATACCTCGATCACTTCTTTCTTTCTTTTTCATCTCTCCATCCTCATACTATAGGAATCCTATAGACATCTTATATACATATGAGTCACAAAACTTGGTAAATGTATTCTACAGCAAAGGTACAGCACTTAACTGCTTTCATACTGATGGCACTCATCCCTCACCCTTCTATTCTTTTATTCATCCCTCACCCTTCTAGTCTCACTCATCTCTCCATCCTCCCATTAGAACCTATTGATTTTACTGCTCCTTCATCTTTTAAGCTAGAGTGACAAAACTTGGTAAATGTATTCTATAGAAAAAGTACAGCGCTTAACTGCTTTTATATTAATGGCACTCATCCCTCACCCTTCTATTCTTTCTTTCATCCCTCCATCCTTCCATAGCAATTCACTGATTTTAAAACGCATTCAAACTTTAATGTAGAACTGCCAAACTTATGTAAATTCAACTGCTGAAACAAAACACACCTTATATAAATAATGCATAACCTTTTCTCTGCTCTTCCTTCTTTCCTTTCTCTCTTTCTTTTTCTTCCCTCCATTCTACAACTTCCTTGTGCGTTTAGTGCAACCAGCAATCTCATGCATTTTCTCCAGGAAATGCCCTTTCTATAATTTTACAAGTAATTATACATGTAACTTGAACATTTATTAATTATCGATCTAAACTTGCAGTCTAGTAATACATAATAAATAAGATGCACAAACAATGACACTCTAGTCAATGCCTTAATTTAAACATGAAGTATGACTAACTAAGGACTTTCAGCTTTGACTTACGGTGTCGACCACATTTTCATTTTAAACCTGCCTGTCTATAACGTATATTAAATATTTCCTAATTTCCCCACTGCCGCATAGTTCAGTAATCGTATATTTCCTATGAAACTATTATATTGGAACAATACTTGCATGGTTTACCAAATATGTTCAAATTTATTTTAAGACACCACTTAGTTATGTTATACAAGAGACAGACGTTGTTCATAATGATATAAAACGTTGAACTTATTTGTTTTCGTACAGTTACATTAGTTCGTCAGTGGGCAGGATGAGGATTGGTTGCGGTTTGTGTCAATCGCTGTTATAAACTGCGGAGCTCTCCCTCGTCTTTTAGGTGGGATGTTGGATGCTCTTCCGGTTGACAATAGCGCTGTGTGTTGTGACTTTTCTTAATTGGAAGAAAGGCTAGGTAATATCTTAATGGTCACGATTTAAATCTGGTATATAGTGAGAATACAGAATTTATAAAATGAGAAGGAAGCATCGTTATTCTAGAAAACGTGTACACGCGCGTGTGCGCTTTGTGGAGCCGGAAGTCTGCTCTGTCTGGTTTTGTTTGATTTCCCTCTAGTTTTGTCTGTGCTGTTTTGTTTCGGCAGCCTCACATAAAGAAGTTTATTCGGGTATTCAAAAACAAGCAGATTCGCGATTAATTTCGCGGGTATATGGTTATTCAACTGGAGCTCTGGTTCCCGTATTAAAGCGTTCTGTCTCTCTCTCTTCTAGGCTGTAATAGAGTATGATTCAGACCCTAAGAAGTGTTCGACACTTGTGCACAGCAGCGGTAATGAAGCACATTGGTGAGAAACTGTCGGACCCATGATCAGTTGAGGATCACTGTTTAATATGATTGTTGGTTATGCTTAAATAAACCACATACAGACGCAAAGACCATATCGATGAGCAATAAAACAATAATAAAGTATTTTCCCCCTTACCATTTACTATACACCATTACTTATAAGTAATGTGTAAATAGTTTCATGTGTTAACGCTTGTACCTTTTGAGCAGGGCTCTTTAAGTCCAATTATTACTATTATCAATCCATCCATTCATCTTTCAACTGCTTTTCCTGTTCAGGGTAATGGGAATCCTGGAGCATGTCTCAAAAGGCACAGGAAAGAAGACTGGGGTACAGCTTACATGGGATAACAGTCCAGGGCAATTTACAAATGCCAGTTAGACTACCTGCATGTTTCTGGACTGCAGGGGGAAACTTGTGCAACATGGGATGAACATTAGTTGGGATTTATTGTCATACCGTCCCTATACAGTGGTGGTAGGAGATTATGTCCCCCCCAGGACCATAGTGTGGCATACAGACAGCACGTGACAAAAAAAGAGGGGTTTGTGATTAAAAAACATGCAAAAAAGCAGGACAGTGCATGATAGCATGGGTTGGACTTAAGACCTGGTATGCCTGAGTGTCAAGATTAATGAATCGTAAATGACACAGCAGCAGAGAACAGTCTGTAAAGTAACCATAGCGAGCCAAGTGACCAGTGTCATTGAGGGAGGGGGTTTGTGTATTACAGGCTCGGGCTGGGGGGGGGGGCAGTGGTGTGTTAAGTGTCCATCCTTGGGCAAAAAGCTGTTGCCAAACCTGGCAGAACTGGCTCAGATGCTCCGGTACATTCTGCCAGATGGGAGTAAATCAAAGTCCGTGGGACTGGCGGGTGGAGTCCTTGACAATGCTACAGGCATTTGAAGGGCATGTGTTTAGTGGAGGGGGAGAGGTTTCAATGAACCCCGTAGCAGGATGGTGGATCTTGTCTCACAGCAGACGGTGAGGCAGCAGGTGAGGACATGCTCTCTGATGTCCCTGGAGAATGTGGTGAGGATGGTGGGAAGACCTGGATGCCAAGGGGAGTGGAGACTACTGAAGTATCTAATATAGGGAGGAGGTGTTGAGGGTTTGGCTGAGGTCTTTAGTGAGGTTCTACCGACTCTCTCCACTGCACGTCCCTCGGTGTGCGGTGGGGAGTGGGCAGCATGGGCCATCGTGAAGTAAATTGCTCCAAAGAGGGGCACGTGGTTATTTTCGATACAAATGAGTGCTTTCTTAAGAAAGAATGCAGACTCCACACACAAAAAGCACAGGTAAGATTTCAACGGTAAAATATTGGAGGTCTGGGGCAACAGTACTACAGGTCTGCTGAGGTAGCGTGCCGTCTCTTATTGTTGTTTATTATTGAGTAGTACAGTGACTCACTTGGCAGAACGGTCACCTCACACGTCCAGAGCTGTCGAGTCGATTCCTGTTTCCATTCCGTATGTGTACCCTTTATTTTCCCCTATGTTTGAGTATGTCCTCTCACAGCCCAAAAATACGCAGCTAGGCTGATTGGTGTCTCTTAATTGCCCACATTGTGTATGTGTGTGCATGCGTGTATGCATGCCCTGCGGTGGACTGCTGTCCCCTACTTAGTGCCCTACATTTCCTGGTATAGGCTCCAGGCTTACCATGTACTGGATAGGCAGTTAAGGAAAATGGCTTATTGTTATTACTGAAAAGATGTTAGGACAGCAGATGGTTCAGGATGTGGTATTCCACTAATACAGATCACAGATACACATTTCACAGTTTGAAGTCAGTTAATGAAAGAAACAGCAGTCACCTTGACAATGGTTAAATTTAACAACAACATTTAGAGCATTAAATCTCATCCTTGATTTTATACCTTTGTCAGTAGACCGATTTTTTTGTAATAAAAATGTGATCTGCACTTAGGACTATTATTTAGGGAAACCATTGAAATTTTCATTGATTATGTTATTTCACTCTGTACTAACTGTTTATTGATATAATGGTTTCAGAGTTGCAGGTGCCAGTGTCATGGGGCGAAATAAGGGGCAGAGTTTGGGGTCCTGATCATGGCCGTCCAGTTCTTTGCCTGCATGGTTGGGCAGATAATGCTGGGTCCTTCAACACCCTAATTCCACTGCTACCAAAAGGTTTTAACTGTTCTTGTTATTATTTTTAGTAGTAGTAGTAATGTCGGTGGTGGTACTAGCAGTTCTAATAGTATTAGTTTATTACAGAAAATTTCTGTACATTCACTACAAAGCATAAAATTGCATAACAAGGAATTTACCATTATGCTTTATTTTTAAGGGTTACTGTAACACATGGTATTCTGCTATAAGTAGATAATGCATGTACCTGAATCTGTGTGCTAATAGGACAGACACAAGTCTTTTTGGTGCCAGTTGCAGAATATTTAAAATAAAAAGATTCGTAAGACTGCGGTCATTCCAGGTCGTATCAGAAGCAGGTCGGTGGCTCGTTGATGCGGCAGGCCGGGCTGGTTGCTCCCCGGGGCAAATGTGAGACGTGTCTTGTGCCCCTTCTCTCCCCGTTAGACTGGAGGTATGTGGCTATGGACTTGGTTGGCCATGGCTACTCCAGCCACCGACCGCCGGGCGTCTTCTACTCCTTCCCGGCGTACGTGCATGACGTGAGGAAGGTGGTTGAAGGTACAGGCTGTTTCCATGGGATCCTAGACGGTTGTTTGGGGTTTATTTGTGACTGTGGTGAATCTTGCTGTCGTTTTAGCCCTGCAGTGGAAACGTTTCTCTATAATTGGACATAGTATGGGTGAGTGTTTACCGAAGTGTTAACCATGTAAATTAGTATGCTCCCCCCAGTAGTCTGTTATCAATCAGATTGTACTACAAGGCCATCGTCAGACTTGTTCAGTTAGTTTCTATCTCGGTTTCTTTCATCACCCTACCCTTGTCTGAATGATGAATGGTCTTATTGTGTCTGCAGTGGTCCCTCTAATTATCTCCTCTAATTCCACAGGAGGCAACATCGCTGGATTGGTGAGCCTTCCACTCTGTCCCTCTCCTTCCATCTGCTGCACATCTTTGTGGCTGTGGTTTTCTTTCCTTGAAATCATGGCAGCTGTAACAATGCAAGCAGTAGCACGCTTGCAAATGCATGCCGGGCCTGCACGGTTATTATTTAACAGCTGCAGCTTCTTGTTCAGCTGGCATCGTTCGGAGGCTGCAGGAACGTCAAGTCGCGTGTTTCAAACCAGCTGTGGAGCTGCTTTCTCTGTGCTTAATTAATGGGAGTGTGTTTTCTTCGCAGTTCAGCGCGCTGTATCCGGAGATGGTGGAGTCCGTCGTGCTCCTGGATTCGTTTGGCTTCTTCCCTACTCAGATGGTATGGCCGTTTGTTCCTCTTCCCTTGGAACCCTTTTATTGTGATTGCCAGGTATTGTGGGTATTGATGTCCTGTCTGAGCCGTCATTGTTATACCCCAAACCAGTGGAGGTTCTAGACCATTTAAAATAGGGGGACCAGGTTGGGGCCAGTTATTGTGTAGGGGCACATAACATTTTACCTTGCATAACCCAATGTAGGGGAGGGGGACACACCAATCTAATAACAGGTTAATTAAACAAACTCTCATCGAGGTGGGTCAGAGGGGGGTACAAGACTGGCCCCCCCGGCTATTCCCTAGAACTGCCCCTGCCTCACATATCCTGTTTCTCTCACCCCTCCAGAAGGAAATGGCAGGATATGTAAGAAAAGGGATTGAGGAGATGATTGAGTTTGAAAAAAAGAGCGATGAGAAGAAAGAGCGGGTTTATCCTTACGAGAAAGCGGTAGAACGGTAATTCCTGGCCTGCTGGGTGCTACATCTTCCTGTTGAATGTCACACATCAGACCCTTGAGTCAAATCTACCCTTAGAATTTTCTCATTAAAATCCATAAGGGTTTTACCACCAGCATCTCAAACTTCATTAAATTTCAACCCGTCGTCTTGCTCCCCCCCCATTTTTCTTTCCATTTGCCTCCTTACGTCTCCGAGGTAAAACCCCACTAACTGCGACCCCTGCCGTCTCTCTCTCTGTATCAGGTTGATGGCAGCCAATCCATCTCTGTCGGAGAAATCGGTCCACATTCTTCTGGAGAGAGGCACCACTCCAGTTGAAGGAGGTCAGGCCCAGTCGTTCTGCTTCTCGCTGCCTTCCTGCTGCGGTCTTGTTTCTTTTAATAGCTGCCAAGTGTCTAACTGAGCCTCAGACTGGTCCTTGTAAATGCTGATTGATGGAAATTGCTTCTGTTTCCCCCGCGCTGAATATGGCACACGGGGTCATGTCAGCATCTCAAAAGTTTTGAGCTGAAAGACTTGCTTCTTCTGCTGACGTTGTCATTACGGAAGCCCAGAGGAAGCCCAGTACGTGCCCGGAAATCATCAAATAATGGGCTGTTTCATTGAGATTGAATCAGATGGCATTTTTCCCTGCAATGGACTGGCGTCCCGTCAAAGGTGTCGCCTGCCCTGTGCATCCTGGGATAGATTCCAGCCTCACCATGACTTTGTGTTGTGTAAGCAGTCATGGAAGATGGATGGGTGTGCTGTATTGCTTTACAAAACTGACTGTGGAGTGTTTGCCTGTTATTCATGATTTGGCCAAACTGGGCTTTAGACAAATAATTTTGTTGGTCAGCTCTGGGAACACACAATTTTAGGTCTTTTGTTCATATTTAGCAGAAAGGGTGGTATTTGAAAGTATGTAAGTCATAGAGAAATACAGAATGCTAATGTATTATAGTAATCCCCCCTCCTTTTTACTTTAGGTGTGGTTTTCAACAGAGATTTTAGAATCAATTTGGTGAGTCTTCACTGTATTTAAACATTCTCTGATTGTAGCAGATTACTCACTTCCTGTCTGATATAATGCTGATGTTACTTCCTGTCTATCCCTCAGACGAACATTGTGCGGCTCAGCGTAGAGCAGGGTTTGGAGCTGCAGTCTAGAATACAGGCCAAAGTTCTTGTTGTCTTGTAAGTCTTTCCTCTCGTGAGTGTTGCTATGGGGGTAGATGAGATTTTACGTTTCCCTGTGTGACCTGGGACTTGGAGTTTTGGAAATCGCACCAGGGTACGAATGAAGCCCCGTCTCCTGTCTTGTTTCTCTAGGCGATGGGTTTGCAGCCAACGGAGGTTTCGTTTTTGTGACTGATTGTGTAAAATAATGGTGCACACTTGTTTTGTTAATCATTTATGTGAAAGCTGTGTGCTGTTCGGTAAAAATGGTTGTTGATGTACTTGATTTTTAATGATTATTAATTGCTATGATCGGGCAGTGATTCGAGTACTGATTACTATGGTTTTATCATAGTGCATGTTAACTAGAATGACGGCTGTGTCACTCCAAGTCAAATTATTTATAGCAGCTGCTGGTGATGATTTCGTGTCACCAATGAGGCTGTTTATATGGCCTCTGCTGATTAATATGAGCTGGGATTAGTGTATGTTTGCTATATGCCCACTTATATACTTTGGTCATCAATGAAACCACATTATTGCAGTTATTTTTAGAAATAAGGAACATACAAACCATTCTGTGCTTATTGTCCATTTTTTTTCCTCTCGTATTTATGTGTACATTCTTCTACAATAGAATTTTAGGAATTAGAATTTGCTCTTGCAAATTTGTCATATAATGAAATTAACTTTGCCCTTAAAAATAAATACCAAATCAATATCTTGTTTCTTTTTAGTTCTGTCAGAAAGTTGAAACAATGGTTTTTAATAGGCATGAGAAAAATATTGACAGCTATTTTAGTTCTTTTGGGTTTTATTAGTCTTTAGCAGTTAACTACCCTTTCCCTGAAAGGAAATAAAGAAATAGTAACACTTAGTATCTCTGTCTGTCTCTCTCAGGGCAGAGGATGGATTCAGGAAATTGTCATCTAACAAAGATTTGTCTGCTCTTCTGGATGGCTATAAAGGGCTCGGCGTGAGTGTTTACGTCACTGTGCACAGCCTGGGAAGCACCACACACTCACACACACTCAGACACACACATACATGCAGGCAAAGAGGCATGAGCAGGGTGTGACAGGTGTACCACTACAGCTAGCTGAGATTGAGTTGGCAGGGTGGGTCATAGCTGGTAAACAGTTAGTCAGCTTTACTCACCCACTCACTGTTCTTGTTACCATGCCAGCCAGTCAGTTAGCCTCTCTCTTCCCAGGGCCATGTGGTAATTGTGCCAGGGAACCATCACGTCCACCTGAATGAACCAGAGGTGGTGGCCCCCATCCTTACTGACTTCCTGCAGAGACACCCTGTCTCACAGTCCAACAGCCACTCTACAGACCTGACTGCCAAGCTATAACACTCAGGACCTCGGCTGCTGGAATGGATGCCGTTCACGGCTTCGTTACTGTAGTGTTTTCCTGTCGGCTGTCATTATACCATGGAACGATTGCTAACCAAGCCAAAATATGTCAAATCTGACTGCAAACTAATTATGAAATTGATTGTTACTTGTGGTTATTTGATTACTTAAAGATGTGAATTTTGAAAGGGGCTTTTCTGGATTGTTTCCCATGAATTGTTGTCTATATGGGGGGCGGGGGTGGGATTTTCACGTCACGTGTGACTAGAATGATCAAATCTGTGCATGCTCACGCACGCCGTTAATGATTTACTGTACTGCTGTTCTTGCACACTGTAAAATTCTGAACATTAACTGACAGCATCGGTGCATTCCTGTGGGATGTTTTGGGAGTTTAAGTCAGCAAAGTACTGTAAGTCTCCTATGACAGATTGAAAGATTTATTAACTTTAGCGTATTTATTGGTAGTGGGAAATAGTATTTGTTGGCTGTGCCTTCTAATGTGTTAGAATCACACTTGGAAATAAAATTCTACAGAACTTTCACAGAAGGTGATTTGAGTGACTCATAGCACACTTAAGACGGGATTCTGACTCCAAGGCAGTTAAATCCCGAGCTCATTACTGGCCACTAAACCGGTTCTGACAGGCAGGGTTAGGTGTCTGCTGTATCTCCCTTATGTGATCTGGCACTACAGCCCCCCCCCCCCCCCCACACACACACACACACACACACACAACAAAGTGACCGTGACACATTTTGCTTCCTGGACTCTTAGTCTAGACCGCTGGCCCTAATTCACATTGCTTACTGATCAATGAGATAAACTTCATCATCTGCATGGATTCTCATTTGAACTGGAGGTGTACGACACTGGCAACAGAGTCCTTATTCTTCCACAGCTAATACTGAAATGGTTATATAAATTTTATCTTCCCTCTGGTCTGGGTATCACTAGGCCAGTCTCCATGGCAACATCTCATCCACTCCCCCCCCCCCGCCCCCCCCCTTAATGTGATGTCATAAGCCAGAGTGAGCCCAGTGCGGTAGCAGACTGTCATGCATCAGAGAAATCTTCCATTGAGTAGTAGTTCTGTAATCCTATGTTGAGGAATAGATGCTGCACTTTGAGTGACTCCCCCTTGATATCTTTCGGTTTCGATAATAAAGACGACCCAAGGCAGCGCTGATTCCTGGTAAGTGTGCATGTGTGTACTTGTGCAAGCTGTCCATTCATAGCATTCTTGGCATTGTCATTCTGCTATGCGTTGGCTGAAGTGCACATTTTGGTAATCTCAGGAAACCTCATTTTCCCTAACGTGCTTTGCATGTCGGCTGAGGCTTGGGAAGAAACACGTAAAACGTGAACATTTTAGCATTTACGTTGCAGTTCTGAGTATATGAACCAATAAAAATGTGAATCGGCACTGACTGTCAAAGGTAGCGCATCCTTTTTCAGATGCAAATAAGCTAATTTAAATGTCAATTTAATCATTTCTGTTTTTAATTTCTAGATCATCCCCACAAATTTAACACAGCTCCAGCTTCATTCCAGCAGGTAACAAAGTGCATCTTTAAAAGGTTTTCATTCAAACACGGCTTTAATATTTAATGTCCATTATAGAACTGTTGAATTGAATTAGCCTGTTACTTGGAAAACATCCAGATTGTGTCTGTTTGAGTGACGGCACACATTAGCAGTCTTCGAAAGGCAAGACCTGATTTGATCATGATGATGTTTGCCCAGAGGGACTGTCAGATATATATCTTTTCTTTCATCCTCTTTGTTAATTATTTATTGTCATTAAAAGTCTTCTGTCCTCCTGCTATATAATAATGGACCCTCTTCAGCAGGTCATTGAATAATCAGACACCAGTGATTACATGTTTACAGTGTGGCTCCCAGGCACTGCTAGCCTGCCTAAATATAGCATATACACTAAATATAGCATATTTCAAAATGTCTGAAATGACACCAAGAAGCTATGTAATAAAAATGCTGAAATATTCATCGTTGTAACAATTATTTTAGGACATTGTTTGTACTTCTCAGTTTGTGTATACAGCTACATTCTCTGGGTTTTTTTAATTTGTGTGTTTTTGACGATTGGACTAGAATCACGGCTCACAGGCAATAACAGCGTACTGACAGCTTTGGTGTAAAATAATTACTGGGGTTGAATTGCATTGCAGGTTATACTGATGATTTGCAGGTTATGTTTTTTTCCATTAGACATGGGTAGCTGCAATTATTTTCAAATGGTTATATATTTAATCTTAGCGTGAAAGGCAATGAAATGTCAAACAGTGAAAATCAAGGGGCAATGCGTAGTAAAAATAATGGACTCGCACAGCGTATGGAAACACTCTAAACTGATTATATTCTACCTTGCTGAGATTCAAACCATATGTAGTTATGATTTATATCCCCCCAGTACAGTATGAATGTCTCTACTTTGTCCTGTTTTGAATTTGCCGTCCCATATTTCACACTTAACAGTTCTTTCTAATTGTTTGCCAGCCCCAGCACAAGAACATGCCTTGGCTGTTCCTTGACTGGTTCGTTCCCCTCTACCTGCTTGTGTCAGTCCTAGTTCTGGCAGGCTTTGGAGCCTGCCTCTACTTCCTCGAACCAGGATTGCAGGATGCACACAAGTGGAACGCCCAGGCACCACATAGGCGCCCCCTGGTGGCCAACGATGAAAACTACAGCAAGGACGATGATAATGTTCTAATATAAAAGAAAAATGGCTGTTTCACACACTAAATGCATCACAATAAATATACATTCTATTTAAAAATATTTAAGCAAGAATTTTAGAGAATGATAAATGGTTCTTATAGTGATATTTTTTTCCTATGGTTTATTTGTAGATTCATAAAACATCCTCTAAGATAATAGGGGACAAAATTGTTTTTAATCACTAAAATACATATCAACTTAGATAGAGAGAACTGATAGGTAAAGGATACTGGACATAAGAGAACTTGCATTATGTAATGTAATATGTGGTATTTGTAACACATGATGTCTTTTATATTTTTCACCCGACTAGAACAAATATCATTTGTGTTAGTGATTACTTTCCTGTGTGTAGGACTTGCAATGCTGACATCTGAGCCAGACGATACAGGAAGGAGGCACAGCTTCTCATCTTTGTGCTCTATAACAAGCTTCCTAGATGAATAATGCAACATGGATCGCCATTTATACTGGATTGCAAAGCTCTGTTCTTCCAAAATTTGTTCTTGGTATTTTTACAGTGAATTTTATTCAGTACTTTTGACTTTGTATAAAAAGATATTTCAAGATTTATCTGTTTGTGTGTCTAAAATGTTCTGGATAATAATATTGTACTCAAAGTGAAGCCACAATGCTGATATTTAAAAATAAAAGTTATTTTATCATCACAGGGGTGCCCCTTTTTCAACACACTTGCCCATCTAAAACACTAATGGTGATTATCTGTTAAATACCAGTGCTAGATTCAGTTTTTAAGCACTGCAAAATTTGAGAATGACATACACTTACAGCATCAACATCATCACCCGCAGCCCCGTGTGGGGCATAGGTCATTTACAAGGGCTCTCCAGGCTTTGTGACTTTGGGGTAGTTGCTCAAGCTGTCCCCAGGCATTGCCCATCCTCTCGATGTCCAACATTAGCAAATTTCACACCATTTCTGATTAAGCATCAATCTCTCTATACACATTTTAGTGCGCTTGAGAGACCTTGAAGGTCTCATGAGGTCATGTGATCCTTTACTGAAGAAGTGGGAAACGTTGATACATAAAGCAATTCAATATTTGGTGTGACCACCCTTTGCCTCCTAAATACACATGGGCACAGTTAAGGATTTTGTAGGTAGTCCACTCCATAATTAAACAATTATACCAAACAGGTGCTAATGATCAACAATATAATATGTAGGTTGAAACGCAATTATTAATTGAACCAAAAACAGCTGCATAGGAGGAATGGTACTGGGTGTGAAACAGCCATGCTCTAACACGACGAGATTGCTGAAGATAGTTTGATGTAAAAATCTTACACCATGGCAAGGCTGAGCGGAGCAACAGACACACGGTGGACTTACTGCATTAGCAAGAGCTCTCAATGGCAGGAATTTCAAGACAGACAGGTGTTTCCAAATGTGCTGTCTTAGCTCTTCTGCAGAAGCACAACGCACCTAAAATGCAGTGGTCAGCTAAGGAAACTTAGTGCAGGAGATGGAAGACACATGCTGTCTTCCTTTTGCAATGGCAAGATGTCCAGTAGCGCCATTATCTCAGACCTGGCAGGTCCTCATGGAAGACTTGCGGCCAAAAAGCCATACCTCTGATGTGGAAACGAGGCCAAGCGATTCACCTATGCATGAAGATTAAAGAACCAGGGTGCACAAAAACGGCAGCAGCGTCTCTGGACTGATGAGTCAAAATTTGAAATATTTGGCTGTAACAGAACGCAGTTTGTCTGCCAAAGGGCTTGACAGTGGTACAGCAATGATTGTCAGTGGAGGATGGTGGAGGTTCTTTGCAGGACTGGTTCTATATTTCTGCAAAAGGAGTTGAGGGTTTAGTCAGAAGTAATAGTCTCCTCAATGCTGAGGAACACAGGCAGGTACTTTTCCATTGTACAAGGCAGATGATCGGTCCCAAATTCATTCTGCAGCTTGACAATGACCCCAAACATACAGCCAAAATCACAAAGAACTATCTTTAGTAAATAGAACAAGGAGTCCTGGAAGAGATGTTATGGCCTCCATGGAAGCCTGATCTCAACATCATTGAGTCAGACTGGGGTTACATGATAGAGACAGAAGCAACTGAGACAGCCTAAATAACAGATCTGTGGTTAGCTCTTCTAGATGTTTGGAAAACATTGCTGAGTTCCTTAAACTGTGCACAAGTATACCTAGAAGAATTGATATTATTTGATGCTAAGTGTGGCCACACCAAATATTGATGTGAATGAGGTGTTTTTGTGTTTATGCACTTTGTACATTGTTACTTGATAAATGAAAATGATTCTTGGCATTATTTTTGAAAACATCCTCACTTTACAGCATTTTTTTCAGAAGTGCCTAAAACCTTTGCACAATAGTGTCTATGGAAGCAGAAGGAGGGGCGCTGAAGAGTCCTGGACTGTAAGTCAGGTGACTGCACAGATTTGTGTAATAATTCTCCCACCACATCTTTGCTTTCCTCATTATGAAGTCCTGTCCCAAGAGAAGTGCTCTAAATGCCTGTACTGTGAGGTTTTCTACAAGCTTTTTTTTCCCAAAAATCCTGCCAAAATTACACTGTTTTATTCGGTCGTAAAATAAAAAGATCGAATTTAAAAATCCCTCTAGCTAATGCCCCTCCTGTGTCACATTGTGCCATCATTGTCGAGTTTTGTGGATCTAGGATTAGTCAACATCACCTGCTCCAAAAATCAGACCTTGGAGATAGTTCATTCCAGTACTCATGCGAGCAGTACAATTTCGCTCTTGGTAAGGCTCCAGATAACTGCCATTGGCTATGAGGATTTAGAAAAGGTACATCTTGATCAAACTGGAAGTTATACCCGTGTGTTCTCTGCAGCTGCATGCAGATGTCATATCAATGAGTGTTAGGGAAATGGGGGCCTCAAGTAAAGCTTACACTTACCAAGTCAACTTCTGTCTCCATTCCCACCTAAAGCTAAGTGTTTAGGAAGCAGAGCTAGTAGAGCGGTATGAGTGAAATGGGGTTTCCTCAAAGGGGATGCGGATTGCATATTTGCAGTAAGGGTGAGGAATTTGAGGATCTAAAAGAACCTCAGAGTGGAGTTACCTTAGCTCTGTTTGGAGACCAGTCAGCTAAGGTGGTCTTAGCGGCTGACAAGCCGACCACCTGGAAACTTCTGTGGATGGTGTCTGATCTCACTGTATGGGGACTAAATGGTCACCAGCTGGAAGGATCGCACACCTCAGAGAACCTGGACATTTCTGTGTATGACCAAAAAGGAGATCTAGTATTTAAGAAAGAGGGGTGATTGCGTTGATTTGCATTGTACTACCTACTTGTTAAAGTTCAAACATCTACTGATATATATCAGAACAATAACATTTTCTGTGAGGGTTTCTCCATAAGGGTCTAAATACAGGTAATCATGGATGTTTTTAACACTTTTCCTGCATCAATATCCTGTCTTTTCTCTTTTCTGTTGCCACTGATGACCACATACACACATGCTTTACAAAAAGAATGGCACCCACTGTTGACATCCTTATTTTTATCCTATTTTTATCTTGTATCTCTTATTTGCCCTTGATCCCTTCTCTCAGTGGACTAGAAGGACAAAACCAGTCACAGCAAACTGGGAGGTGAGCGTGGGTAGACAATAACAGAGCTGCTACAGATCTCAAAAATGAGGGGAATGCACTGGGAACCCACTACTTCCTGTTATTCACCCTCCTCCTACCCATTGGCTTTTTCATCCAATGGGAGCGGCAGACACAGATCAGGATTCGCAGGTTAGTGATATTTCTTTATCTTCTATGGAGCTAACTTTCAAAGGTAAACTTTTGCTAGTGTGGGAGAAGCCTGTGATGCAATTTCAATAAAAGAAACCATGTCAAATTGGATCAAAATGCATCATTGATCCATCCGTCTACTAACTGCTTATCCTTGGCAAGGGTGCAGGCGAGACTGGAGCCTATCTCAGGCAGCATAGGGCGCAAGGCTGGGGTACATGCTGGATAGGAGGGGCATTAATTATACGAAAAGCAAACACATTTGAAGTTTGTTTATTTTGTCTTCTTAATCTTTATTTCTTCCAATACACTTTTTGTCCCTCCAATGAAATGTTGTGGTATATGTTTTTGCTTTCATATCCTCAATGCGATACTTAAAATGTGATTTATGTAACTGTGCTGCATTGAACCCCGCTCTTTGCACCATTAACTTTACAACACTTGTACTTCTCCTAAAACAGCCAAATCCATTTTCTTGTCATCTTTTGCACACATCTGCATTCGGACTCTCCGGGAATGATCTTATCCATTTTGCTGGAACACCCGGTGTTCTTTGTTCATTGTTCCATGTCTAAGCCTGTCTTTCTGCCAGATGCGTTAATTCAAAGTGTGGATCTACGGCTGCAGTGTCCTCAGAGTCTTGTCATTCACCCAGCTGCATCTCATTGATTCTTCTCCACTCCCTTTTATGTTGAAGCCACCCTACAATGAACAGTGACAAACTGGAACACCGAGGGACCTTCTCAACCCATGGTCATGCCCTCACTAGTCTTCCGGAGACACCCCTGAGTGAGCAGCAGCTCATTCCGCTGTCCTCTCCTGTCATCAAAAAGAAACCCATTCAGATCACTTCCTTTGACAGTAAAGGTCACCCATTGCAGGCACCATTTAACCTGCAGCCCGTCATCGCAAGGTATGAGCCCCACCAAAACGTTACCTCTTTATGGCTTTTTAAATATTCCTGTATCTTGTTTATTTGTGGATTTTTCCCCCTATAATTTGTTTTCTCTCCCCTAGCAAAAAGTCTCCATCTATCCCAATTGCATTTAAGTCTTCATCACTCATTGCCAACCCTTCAGTTACAAAGTCTAGTAAAAAGCTTTCAAGACCAACTTGGGTGTCAACCAGACCGAGGCAGACAAACAAAACTCTTGAGCTGCTTGGTTTAGGTACCACTCTGGATCACAGTTCTGGAACGAAAAAGAATCACGCACTTCCCACATGTAAATCTGCAGCGAACTCTACCATAGTAGGCCTGCCCTTAACAGACAAACGGCAAAAATCTCCATTAAGTCCCCTTCCATCTCATGTGATTGGAGGCTCAGCAATTCCCAGTCATGTTGAAGGGAGTCATGGGGGTCAAAAGAAGGAGCAGTTTTATGCATCTCCTCATTCTCCAGCCCACAAGAGAGTGAAGAACCAAACTGCTATATCAAACCTCAACAAACTTTGGCCCAAAGAAAGTACACAGCTTCCTAACATAAGACCCAAGACCTTATATTCTAATCAAAAATGTCCAAGGGAATTTAATGTGTCCCCAAACAAATCTCAGGATTCTGAGTTATCGCAAACAGAGTTTGTATTAAAGAATAGTGTTTCCAAATCTAACCCTAGCATCTCATTTATTCAAGGGAAAACTTTGAAAGACCTAGAACTGAGCAGAATTTCTAGATTGAAGAAAAAGGACCAAAATCCATCTTTGAAAATTTCAGCCAGTAAAGAACAGGACTTGAGCATGACCTGTTCTCTATTTAATGAAAAGAGAAGCAGACAGGATTGCCCTGTTAGCAGTGAACTTTCAATGAATCCTCCAAACAAACCTTTGCCACCACCCCCCAAAGTCCACTCCTTAAAAGTCTACCTCAATCCTCCTGAGCCTGGGTCATTACAAGAAGACACTGCACATCATGGAAAAGAGGAATGTAGCCTTAAAACTCCTGATTACTGCAGGCATCGGCACAACCATGCAGAAATTTCAGGAAACATTAAACTACTGCAGCACAGTGGAAAAGGCAACAAACCAAGTTACACGGACAACACTGAATTCTACATTAAAAGGCAGCAACATAGGGAAATGTGCATGAATCCTTGCCTTTCTTCGTCTAAACTGAGATATTCTATGACTTCCAGTAATGGATTCTTGCTACCAAGAAGAAACCTAGAGTCTTTTAACAAACCACTGCTTAAAAATCCCAATCAAAGTAATAGTCCCAAGACTATTGGACTTCGGTCTTCCAGGTATTCAAAAGGAGCTGACAGACAATATACTGCCTCTGGAATGGGTGATATAAATGTAAATATCTACAGTGTAAATCAGCTGCAACAAGCAAATCCAGTATACACATGCACCAGTGGTACCACCTCAGATTATCATCATGACTCCTGTGACTCTCGAAAGCAAACAGCCACTGAACTTAATCGCAGGCCTTCGAAATGTTTGGCAGACCCGAATAAAAACGTTCGTGTAAGTTTACCATCTGTTCCTGCTGTCAGTAAAGAAACCCAACAGGTGTCTGAATCCAGAGTGATAGCTAATCACTCAGGGGGTGAGATGAGCTCACTAATTGATATGCTTCCCCTTGCCAAACAGCCTGATTCATCAAATGACAAAAAGACTGAGGTATACAACTACCCTGAGAATGAAGACCAACCAATGAACATCCCAACAATGGGCCAGTGGCCTAGGGTTACCCAAGTGTGCTCTTCTGCCTCATGTGCTCAGGAAGCGGACATGAAGAACAAAGATCCTTTACCTAGCACTGGAAAAAATATTGACATCCTCAGGATCAGTCATCTGAACTTCACAGATGCCACCACAACTGCTTCACATAGATCCATTCCGGAAAGTGATGCGGATTGTAAGCAGCCAAACAAAAAACGCAATTCTTGTTCAAGATCTTCATTTTGCAAATTAACTCAGTTTGCCCCGGATGACCCAGACACTCACATGCTGGAATGCTCTTCAAATGAAAGGACTATTAGATGGGTCCTGTCACTGGATGAGATTCAGGGTAAAATGTCTCAGTGTACCACGACAAATAAAGACTTAAACCAGTTGTCTCACCATAAAGCTCCAGACTACGTTGGAAACAGAGATCCGAGTATTTTTATACAGCAAGGACTGACCTCTTCATCACCAGTGATTTTACCAGTCCCAGAAAACTCCAAGTACTCTTCTGGACGTACTCTACATACCGTAGCAGGTGAGTGCTGAGAGGGAAGAAGGGAAACAGGATGGCAAGGCAATGCCAATGGATCAGAGGGCACAGGACGATGGGTCAGGGAAAACTGAGATAGAGCACTGATGGGGAGATGATTGCACAACGTAAAGAACGGTCACTCAAGCAGGGCTGGGTAATCAGATAACCAGATACAGATAATATGTTACAGGATCGGTTGCGTATGTGCAGGACAGGTCCAAAAACGGTGCAGGGGTGCCATCTGCTGGAGAAGGCGTGGATAGCGTGACACTGGCAGACAGACGCAAAGACTATCAATGGCGGCTGCAACCAAAAACTGAAATGCGCATGTGTGTCTTATCAGCGAGGTGCCCGGCAGGCAGAGGTAATATGTGATAAAACAGAGATGGGGGGAGGTGAGGGTGAAGGAGGGTGGAGCAAAACAGACAGGCACTCAAAGGGAACGACAGAGTAGACACTCATACTCGTACGTCAGGATGGGCCAACTCAGTACTAAGGGAACTGTAAACTATACACTACACACTGACAACAAACTTGTAAGTACAAAAAAGTCATTTTTCTTTTATTACTACCATACTGTAGTCAGTACATAGCAATATCTGCAAAGAAAATACATTATTTCATCTTCATTTTCAAAATGCTTTTTCCAGTGAGAGTCAGGGTGCAAATTACATTGTCTGGAAAAATATATTTAAGTTCATTAAAATCCCTTGATGATAGAGCTTATTTACAATTTGCAGTTTTAAATCAAATGAAAAAACTTGTTAATATTTTAAACTCCATGACACATTATGATTCAAAATATTTTCTTCAGATTGAAACGAAAGCTAGCCAAAGACATTCTTTTTTAAATTTGGGAGTATTATAATATAGAGAGAAGTGATTATGCTACATGTATTTTTAATGGTCTGATGTTTGCATCTTCTAAATGTGATGTCACTGAATTTCCTAGTTTGTATCAGTAGAGAGCATCATAGATTATGGCAGTTCGCCCATTTTAACGGACAAACACGCTCGAGGAAACCAACCGTCATTTTTGAACATGCGCGCTGCATCCATCGGTTCTCTCTCCTCTCGTTGCTTTGGCAACCAAAAGGGAGGTTAGGGGGTGGAGGCTTGTCGACTGATCAGAGAAAGAAAAGGAAAGGGAGAAAGGTAGCTAGTCACATGACCCTCATCGTAAATTGCATATTCTCTGTCCATCTGTAGTGTCCATCATCCGTGTATTTATTATTTTTGAGCAACTGGAAATATACATTCATAGTCTTTAAAAGTCAAGAGCCTATAAAGAACAATTGGTAAGTGGCTAAACTGTGAAAAATAACACATTGTTAGCAACACAGCCGACGGATTAGTACTCAGAAGTGCATTGTTTTATTTCGGTTACCAGATGGGACAATAGATGGCGAAGAAACGCGTTTTGGAAGGGTTTACAAGGGATGTATAATATACAGTAGGAATATACAATAATACATCGTAGACTGCCTTGAATCAAAATAAATACCCGCTATGCACATACAGTATGAAATTCGTTAACATGTGATAACATACATGTATAGCTCTTTTTCTGAATTGTTAGTGGCGTGTGGTTGTCATTAAAATCCGTTAATGCCGCCAATTAATTGTTATCAGTTATTTTGGGAAAAGGGCCAAAATACCACAACGAATTACAAGGTGCAGACAGCAAAACGTGAAGATGGTACACGTTAGAATGCTGCATATGGCAAGGGGGCTGCAATGAACGATATCTGAAGGACGTTTCACTGTGTGATATCAAGAAACAGAAATGTTACTGAACTGCAAACTAGCGTCATGTCATACAAAATAAATATCTTGGCGAGGTGGTACATAAAATTGTCGGATTGCTGCTTGGTATTTGAGAAGTGCCGAAACATACATTCACAAATGAATCTGGTGTGCAGTAGATTCGGAAATATGCCGTGAGCCTCTTAGCATTTGTGTGTGCATATGTATTTCTGTTTATGCAATTCATTTCAATGTAATACATGGATGACTCTAGGATCACCATATTGCTCTCAGGTTCCAGGTATCTAGAAAATGTTACCTGCTCAGGAGACATTGACAAACCATAAATCAGTACAATATACATAATGAGCATTAACTTTTTACTCAGTTGATTATATTAATTCCCTGTGGTGCATTGTTTATGTATTGTGGTGAACTGTACATTCGATGAACGAGCCTTCTTTCTAACCATCCACCCCACCCATCTCTTTTTCAGACATGTCTGAAATAGTACCCCCAGAAGTAAGACCCAAACCTGCTGTCCCAGCCAAACCTACTGGGATCTCGACAATCCATGGCCAACAGGGGTCAGGTGTTGCGGGTCAGGGGTCAGGTGGAGGATCTGCATTGTTGGGATATATTGGGATTGACACAATCATTGAGCAAATGAGGAAGAAGACTATGAAGACTGGATTTGACTTTAACATCATGGTAGTGGGTGAGATAAATTTACTTTGAAATGACATATGACTGTCCAAAGTTAATGCTATAGGTTTTCATGACTAAATAAGTCTATATGCAGGGCACTGTGTCATTATGGCCTGTATATTAGGTATTTTGGCATTGCAGGAAAAACTGAATATCCTTAGGTGGATAATTCAGTCAAGTATGTTAGTCATTCTACCAATAATTAAGCATTATAACTTGACTTTATATAATGGTGTTCTCTAA
>JAACJT020000075.1:3954521-3971095 GCA_009936485.2 Gymnarchus niloticus
TAATTCAGTCAAGTATGTTAGTCATTCTACCAATAATTAAGCATTATAACTTGACTTTATATAATGGTGTTCTCTAATGAATTTTTAGAGTCTTCCTAAAAGTGCCTTGGCAATGTCACAAGTTAATTATGATTGTGTTTTTTCTATCTTAAGTAATAGGATGTGACATAGGTGGAGTAGTTGTTAAAGAGATGTGATTCAAAGGCCAGGATGTGGTTCCTCTGCTGCTCCGTGCCTGAATTACTTCACTGTGTTATCCAGCTGTTCAAACTGACAGGGCTTTGGAAATGTCACCTGTCACTTCCATCATTTTCACTTGTCCCTAGGCACCAGTGGACTGGGGAAGTCCACCTTGGTGAACACACTGTTCAAATCTCAGGTCAGCAGGAGGAGCACAGGGTGGAGCCGTGACGAGAAGATCCCCAAGACAGTAGAGATCAAAGCTGTTTCCCATGGTGAGAGATACCAGAAAGGATGGCAGCATAGTGGAAGTAGTAGCTGCAATGATATGGAAGTACAGTCGTTGTGGGCTTTGACTTACAACCAACAGGTTGCAAGTTCAAGTCTCAAAAAGTGGGTTTCTATTGTGCCCTTAATGTACATTTTCCCTGAACTGTTTTAATAACAGCACCCAGCCAATCTTATATAGTTATGAAAGAACACACAGAGGCTGTGATGATCTATAAACAGTGTTGACACTCAGTCATGAATATTCTGCTTCTACTTTGCTTTACATGTTTTACATAGTTCACTTAAATCTCTAAGGAAATGTCTTGGAAATGCAGAGCTGTGTAAGTACTTGAGAAAGTGACTTAATCAAAGCTTGATATTCAGCTAGGCCTGAGATCTGTTGCGGTTCAATTTCCTGTTGTCCTTCTAAATGTGTCGTGGGCATTTTCATGCCTATATTTCACATTGAGCATGTTAGTCTGCATCAGTGGTGCCCAACCTGGACTGGGGGGTGTGCTGGGATGTGGCGGGGGAGGGAGGTGGGCTTTAAAATATTCTTATCTTCAATAGAATGGTTTGCTTTGGGTACCACTGGACTATGTAGACCCCATTGCACATACTTTTCTGCATAATGGATATAATTAGATGCTTTATTTGAGTCTGAGCATGAGATTCTGCCAAGTTTATATTTAGTTCTTTATAAGCTCCTCAGAAATCTCCCAGGAACATGTGTTTCTAAACAACATTCTTTGCATGATATTAGATGTACATTTTGTGGAGAACATCTTATCCTTTGTAAGTATGTACATCACCTACTGTACCTACCTTTGGGGTGTTTTAGCTTCATCTTCAGGAGTTTAACAGCCCAATTTTCTAAAAATGTACCAACCACGGGTTAATATCAGGCCTCATAAGGGCTCCGGTGATTTCTGCAGAATAGTTTCCTTTAGGAAGCACACCCATGTCTTGACTACCGATGTTTAAAAAAGCCTTCTGCAATATGGCAATGAAATTCAGCTTCCTGAGCACGCCAGGCTCCTGACTTGTGGCCAAGTATGATTCCTGTGGCTCGCTGTTACTTTAAGCCCTGATACCATAAAGGAAGCCTAGTTAGCCATTTGAAAAGTCCAGCGTTTAGCTCCCTGTCCTATTTTGCAGAGGTAGGAGAAAAAACTGTGACGATATCAAGCAGGCAACATTGACCACTTGGCTTGACAGGAGACCCTGACCCTGATTCAGTGCCACTCTTAGAGCTATGCCGTTGGGTGATGAGGCTGTCAGTGTTGATCAGGACCTTCGCCTTCTACTCTTGGCAAAGTAAAATCTAATTGTGATAGACTGTATCGTCACCTACAGTCATTCTGTCCTCCGCTCTTGTGTCATTCTGGCACCGCAGATCAAACCCGAACAGGCGTACAATAGAATTTAAGCATTTTTTCGTTCGTCTGTTGGCAGTTGTGCAATGAGAAATCCAGAAAACAGTGAGAGGCTTGCATGTCATCCACACAAATGCATGGTTAGGATCAGTGGTTGTATCTCTATTCTTGGCAGCCTAAAGTGGGTTGCATCCAGCATGAAGCAGCTTTTTCCTGCGGCTGCGGAAACAGGGCATTTCCAGCGTCATGCTGTGATATCGCTCTTCATTGGTGTGCTAAGCAGTCTAAGCACACCTTTTCCTTTCATACTTACATTGCTCTCTGGGTCATATTGTTATTTGCTATCCGTAAAGTACCCTAACCACTGTAAGTGCGATACTACAGATGGAACGTGTATTTGTGCATAGCCTGAAAGGGATTTGACTTGGTCTTGGAATCGACCATGACAAGACCAATAGAATGGTGTATGTTTTATGAATGTACACCGTAATTACAAGACAATCCCGTTTAATGCATCGGGGCATCTGTGTTGTGAAAGGTCTTATGTAAAAATTTTTAAAAATGAGATTGAAATATATTGAACAGCATCATGATAATTCAATCAGGATAATTTTTCTCCTTTTGTCATACCAACTTCTGAATATTCCAAATTGAATGTAGAACCGAAAGGTCTTGCAGAAGTACGTTATTTGTCTCATGCACATTTAAAGTTAATTACTGTTCATGTTTATGAGGTCTAGTCCAAATTATGCAGAACTAATGAAAGATCTGCACCTAGTGTCTGAGCTGATTGCCCATTGACATTCTGGCTTAAGCTAAGCCTGATTTTTTTGCCCATTTTTGTCCAAGATGTCTACTCAGGTCGAGCTTTATTGATTTCTTTTGGTCAGTTGTTGGTCAGTTGTATTCTACACTTTACTCAACTGGTTTGAATCACCGGCAAGTAAGTAGAGGTGGTCAATTTAAAGACATTTCTCTTTGGGAGAATTACAGCTCAGTGACTCCTTTAAGCAGGATTTTGATTGATATTTACATTGACGAAATCAATCTGATGTTCCTCCATCCACAAATAACTGAAATAACGAGTTTTCTTCATTAGGCCCTTTGTTTTTTCTTCTCTTAGACTGTCCTCTTCTAATTTTGCCTTCCATTTGGGGGTCAGCTGCCCCATTTCATTTTCAAGGAGAGTGTAACCCCAAAAACATTTTCATGGGGATTGAACTGGATGACAAGGGTCTGTTTGCAGACAGTTGCTTGAGTTTACTTAATATAATAAAATTTTAACCTTCCAGTGATTGAAGAGGGTGGAGTCAAGATGAAGTTGACTGTAATTGACACTCCTGGCTTTGGGGACCAGATCAACAATGAAAACTGGTAAGATTGCATTTGTGTGAGGGTGAGAACCTACAGATGTGGCAAACTATTAACTTTAGGCTCGATAGTACATAAAGGATTTGGGAATACATAGATGTCTGTGTCACACAAGCTGGATTATGGGTAGGACAAGGTAAATACTGAGCTACGATTCTGCATTATTTCTAGGCTATTTCACTGATTCACAGATAAGTTGTAGCTTAGCGTGCAATGGATCAATAAGCACTAAATGCATTAATGCAGAGTGCATGACTGGATGTATCAGTTTATTTTTAACTGCAAATCTGTCTCTCCTCTCTGTCATCTCGCAGCTGGGATCCCATTGCAAAGTACATTAACGAGCAATACGAAAAGTTCCTGAAGGAGGAGGTGAATATCGCTCGCAAGAAGCGCATTCCGGACACTAGAGTACACTGCTGCCTCTACTTCATCTCCCCTACTGGACATTCGTGAGTGGAAAACAAATCTAGCCTCGTAAACTGACTTTCATGTTAATGTAGAGTACTGATTTTCTGTGCCTGTTACATAAACCGACCAAGCTCCTCGATGAGCCCACGCCTTCGTGGAATTGCTGTGAGCTCTGGTTTGGATGCCAGCAGCACACACCAAGGGCACAGGCATTATGTGAGACCTGCATACAAAATGCATCAGAGCATGGCTGGTGGTCCCAGGTGGTACAGCATACAGACAGCTGTAAAGTTTGCTGCACCTGCTTCCTCACGCAGATTTCCCACTCCTCATGGTTGTGTTGTGCACACGTTGTTAGAAAACTATACCCAGGGTCTTTGGCGCAGTATAAGAACAGCATTTTTTTGAATGGAATGAGACCCAAATATACGGTGCGGTATGAAGTAATGTAACAGGTCTTTAGCAGGTTACCGGTTTTACATCCATAAGGACTTCAGAAGGGTGTCATTATTGATGTGGTACGCCCTCACTTTGATGTCTGGGACCTCCTTTCCAGTGGCACGTTCCTTGTTGTGATGATTAAGTCCTCCCCAGCTTGTTGTCGATCCTCTTCCTCTTTAACCTTATCTAAGCATCACGGTGTCCTTCAGTGCCCAGGCTCTTTGTCATATGTGTCTGAAATAAAATGCCCAAGTGAAAGTTTAGGCTCGATTTTCTCAAGAATCCAGTTTTTCTTTTCCTTGTGTGCCACAGTACTCTTAAAAAAAGTCTTTGGTAGAACGAACATCCTGAAGCATCAAAGATATACCTGTTAAGCAGTGTTTCTTCACAATACAGCTTCCGCATGCATTCAGACGGGTACCTGAATTGTTCACTGAAATTAACAGCCATAGAAATGAGTCAGATATGAAGTTGATTTGGATGTTCCCATAATGGGTGCAATATGTGCACCTTCAGTTCTCGTACCACACGTGGGCGTTGTCTCCATTGTGTAGGCTTCAACAGCTGTACCGCTGTCACTCTGTGATGTGCCAGCCCTTTCTGTTGACCCGAGTGCGGCGGTACCGCTCAGGCACTGTTGTTTTCTGACGTTACCCTGCCACCTTCTGACCGACCCCTGTCTCCCGTCCTCTCTCACTGGCCTCTAGTCTGCGGCAGCTGGACGTAGAGTTCATGAAGCATTTGAGTCGCATGGTGAACATCATCCCAATCATCGCCAAGTCTGACACGCTGACAGTGGAAGAGAAGATTGAATTCAAACAGAGGGTAAGACATACTGATGTACTTATTTATAGACCATTCTAGTTAAATTCGACATGTCTGCCATGTCCATGGCTCATAACATAACTGATGATATAACACATGCTTTCTTCTAATAGGTCAGAAAGGAACTGGAAATGTCTGGCATAGAGTTTTACCCCCAGAAAGAGTTTGATGAAGACATGGAGGACAAGAGTGACAATGATAAGATCAGGGTATTTTTTTACAATCTTTTTACTGGGGGAAATTTACTGGATTTCTTGGGTTCAGTACTGTCAGGTTCTCAATCTTTTTACATTGTTTCATCTCTGTAAAGTTTTCCCTGCATTATAAAATTCTTTCTCAGTGGTACTGGCTGTTTACCTATCACGATACCTTAAATGTACCATGTGAATTTCCCAGGAGGCCATGCCCTTTGCAGTGGTGGGCAGCGACAAAGAATATCAGGCCAATGGCAAACGAGTTCTGGGCAGGAAGACCCCCTGGGGAGTGGTTGAAGGTCAGCTCTTAATGCCGTGGTTTTTTTTTCTTTATTTCAACTGCACATGCATTCTGACGTTTGAGTGACTGAGTTAGCACACGTCTGTAGCTGTGTAGGTGTAGTTTCATTAGTTTATTTAGTAGACACTTTTGTCCAAAGCGATGTACAGCAAGGCAGGTACAACACAAACATACCGCAGTTTATGAAGTGCTTAGGATGTACGTGGAGCGTCCAGTGAGGGTCCAGTGAGGGTCCAGCAACAATTATAGGCTGGCAATGGAACAAGAAGCCAGCCAAACGAGCAAGTTAGTCTGTCTAAAAGGCTGTAAGCTTACATATGGGAATAAATACTAGATGTGTAAGATATTGTAAAACAAAAAAACCTTTCAAGTGAAAATGTGTTTGATTATTGCTAAATCATTGCTACTAATGTATTATTTAAAACGTGAGATTGTGATTTTCCAAAACTGCCTGTTACGAATACAAATGACAATACCTGGGTTTATTTGACACAAGCGTCCATCCGTATGTCATATCTTCAGGTTAATATGTGTGTTACAAGTGATATTTTGATCACCATAGGCGTTCAGCTAATTCATTGTATCCCGTGCGTTCAGGTTAGACTGCGCAATCCTGTGATCATTTTTGTGGTTATTTATTTTAGCAATTCTTATTTTGTCAATTCTATACTTTCATCTATGTGTATGTCCTCTTAGCACTGAATTTATAGATATCAATATCAAATGTATAGAAAATGATCATATAATGAACTTCTGGCAAGCACCAAGCAATTTTCAGATTGCATTTTAACAGAGGACTGTCATTTTTATTGCATTACGATTGTTTTATATTGCTTATAGTATGATTATCTCGTAAATTTGTATATTGTATTGATGTTCCAGTATCCTCATACCTAAATGATTCACGTTTAAATGTTAACAGCAGAGTGAAACTCCTTTTTGGCCAGTGTTGTAGTCTTGTATAAATGCTGTAGAAATGAGAAAACTGTTTTCTTAGCAACTTTCTACTGTCTGGACAGCCATTTCAAGAAACCGCTAATGAGACAGATTGCACATATGAAGAAAGGCTTTCTCAGAAAGCACTTTATTAATATTTCGTTTTAGCAGTACGTCTGAGCGAAACTTGGGCCGAACTTGAGTGTACAAGGAAAGATTAAAGTCTAGTCATTTCATGACCACTCAAGACTGTAACTTAATGCGGAGTTGAGTCAATTGCTTCATTAAAGAAAAACATCTGCTCAGTCAATAAATAATAATAATAATAATATCAGGTGAGGATTGTCTCTATATAAATTACTTTTAAGGTTTCTGTTCCTGCTCATGAGGCAATAACATTAAAGTTCCAGGATCCCTCTGCTTAAGCTGTATTTTTCTTTGTAACCATTTAAAACGCTTTTGTTACATCTTTATTTTTCCTAATTCATTATCGCTTTATTTTCGGTTCTGCAGTTGAAAACCCAAGTCACTGCGAATTTGCCCAGTTGCGAGATTTTCTGATCAGGTGAGATGAATAAAATTATGTTATACAGACACACCCTGAATTATGTGGGAATGGCTTATGTAAATCCTTACTTGTGTAAAAATATCTGACATACACAATGATTTATGGATAGTTTCAGCATTATTTGTATTTCTGGTATGTTTTTTCCTTTGTGTTCAACTTGCATAAAAACAGCTTATGTAAGATGTTGTAGAATGGTTCACTTACGTAAGTCTGGGTGTGTCTCAGTGTCTGTGTACAGTATATACAAGCTAAAATTTAACGCAGTGTAGAAGAGACACACGTGACCTGGGAGTAGAGCATCAAATACAGATATATTGGGATGGGACTTACTCTAATTTAGGATTTAAAATATGGAGCAGAGACTGAGCTCACGCAGCACAGAGGAAAATCATGAAGAAAACAATGAGAGGTGTTTTGCCAAGGGGATTTCTCTATTTGGGAACACACAGATTGTTAGAAGGATAGGTGTCAGAGTTTGGTTGGGGGGGGGTCTCACAACAAACCAGATATCTGAGTCTCCAATCCGAGCTGACCATTAATATGGGGTATTGTCTTGCTCTGTGGATCAGCACTGTATGCCAGTGTCCACAAGGTTGCTGGATTGAACCCCACAGCCAGTAGAGTAATAATATCATTGTTGGGTCCTTGAGCAAGGCACAGTTACTCCAGGGGTCCTGGATACAAGCTCTGATCCCAAAACCTCCTCACATCATCGTAGAGAGAACAAGATGAGCTACCCAGTTTACTCTGTAGGTGTGAATAAGGTACGACTATTCTAATATCACAGCATAATCCATTTGCATGACTGAACCATTGTAATGTTCTTTATGTTGCAGGTCTCACCTGCAAGACCTCAAAGAAGTCACTCACAATATCCACTACGAGACATATCGTGCCAAGAGACTCAATGACAACGGAGGACTTCACCCAATTTCCACGGCCACCCCTGGCGACACACAGGAGAGCAACTTGTGAGTGGGAGGGAGAGCGAGAGTGTGTAGTGACAATATGGGAATGGTGATAGGAGTTCGTGTTGTGGTGCCATCACTGCATGCTTGGAAGATTCCATTGTGGTTAAGCGTTCTGTATCAATATTTTTACAGTATAGCGTCCCTCCTCTCACAACCTTGCACACGTAACTGACCTTTTAACAGAAACAGACGCAGATTATGAATCTGGTAGAAAGAACAAAATAGCTTTTGGGTTCCCTATCATACATTTATAATAAGCAAATATAATTTTCTCCCATCAATAGAAATTTGACATAACTCTTTATATTAAACCATGAAAAAGTAAATACTGTATATGTAGATTTACAACAGTCTTCCATTGCTTACTGTAATATATTGCAGTATGGTATAATGATTATTCTGATAAACACCTGAAGCGTATTACTAATATTCACCAGCGCTAACTGGTTGCACAAAGAAAACTCGTTTCACATCATATGTTATACTGCAATATGCTGCACACACAGCAAAAGTTAACTGATCACTGAAAAAACGAGCACTGCTGATTTGTGTACAGTTTGTCATAGTAAGTACTGGAATAAAATTGTCTGATTTCTGTACAATTACGAAAGATTTTGTTAAAGGTCAGCCTTGAAAAGATTCTTCTAAGAATTTGTACAATCAAATTATATATATATATATATATATGAGTGTAAATCTTGTCTTTTGTGTTTCAGAAGTATCTTGTCATGTATCAGGTCGTTGTATAATTTATTTTATTAAAAGTGTAATAGTTTTTCTCTGGCAATGGTACAAGATGGTATTGATGGTCATACAAGAAAGGGGAAATTCTACTTCATATCTGAATTGTCTGTATGTGCATGCAGGATTATCAGTGGCTAGTTTAATTTTTTTCTAATATTAGTTTGTACATATGCTTTACTGTGGAACACAATTTTATGAATCAGTTTAATGATTTGTAAACTTTCATTCTTATCAATACATAATATTTGGTTTACAGGAATACTTTGATAATTTTGTTACCTCAGTGTCACACATTATATATACATATATATATATATAAAAATATATGTGTATATATATAAATGTAGTATCAAAATCGCAGTATAATTGATATTATTCAATTATATTTATTCCAATTGTTATTAAATTTTGTAATTTACTGCATTGTGATTCCAGTATTATATTTTATTTACTGAAACATAATTTTTAAAAATCTGCCATTATCTCTATTTGTTTTCTAGCTTTTTCCCAAACCTGTACTTGCCAAATACCACGTACTAAATGAAAAAAAAACTACAAGAAAAAAAGTATATTTTGTGTGTGAATGATATTGTTCTTGTTGCCATTAATGTTGGTTATAATTTTTGTAAATGTAAAATAAATGTCCCATCTCTTTAATGACCTTGATTCACTGTCTGAGACACTACTTAACTAATTATAATGATTGTACTTAATAATGTCAATTAATCTGATTTAGGTGATTTATTTTTTGTACGGCGAGATCAAATCTGCAGTTCTCCGTTTAGTTTCATTAACGGTAAATTTGAACTGTCATACATGTAATACTATTTCCACACGTATGAATTACAGAACGATCACAGTAAGAGCGACAGAAAGATGGACAGGGCGCGTGCCAGACGCTCAGGAATATGAACGGTCGAGTAACGTGATGACGTCACGGATCCACTGAAAGGAAGCTTCAGGAAGGCGTACAGTGCGGCTATATCGGTTGGCTTCACTAGAAAATTTAGTTTCAGACATGACACTGAACAGAAATCACTCTCCAAATGGCGGTGTTTTAATTAATAACGGCGAAAGGTAGGTCACAGTAGTCATATCGTTTCCATTTTGTCGGTGTGACTTACATTATTTACACAGTTAACCAAAGAGCTAATAAAATCACAAACATAATGGTATGTTGAATGACTGAAAAAATTCGATGTAAAAATGTTCTGCTTTCCTAGTTTGGATAACACGGAATTAGAGTTTGTTGGTAGCTATCTTGGTTCTAAAGTAGTAATCCGAATTCTCATCTAAGTCATTTTATAGTGGCTTGTGATTAAGAGTAGTCATTTCTGTAAACAGTTATGTACACACTGTCTTCTTCATAATGAATTAGTTCAACGTTTTTTTTTTCAAATTTTTACATAATTGGTTTCTATCGTAGCTATCGGCCTAAAGTAGAACTATACTTTCAGCTTACACCTTATTGGTGGTTAACGACTTGTTTTCGTCCAATCTTTCCGTTAATTGGGTCTCTAGGTTCTGTCAATCAGACAAATTCTGTAAGCCTATTGGCTGCTGGGATTTTCTGTCTCTCTAATCGTATTATTGTTAGTTGGGCTTAGCTGGTTTTGTGGATACGCCTTGTCACGGACTTTGGTTTACTTAAGCGCTAAAATGACGATTGGAACAGAGCAAACCGATCCCAAATTAGTTGCCCAGGCCGGAAAGTAAAGGCAGTATCTGTATAGTAAACACGGCGTGGTCACGAGATACAGCTAATCCGAACATTATTCCATGTTACGGTTTAACTGACATTTTTGGTTTAGATGGTGTTCTAAATTTCTACTGAAAATATTTCATACATACAACCACATGTATTTTGATGAATACAATTTCTCATACTTACACTTTTATGGGTCAACAGGTGTTTTATTGTTTAGGTATGATGCTGCCCAGTTCTATGCAACAGATGGCATGCCAGTTGTAAGACTTGGTACTAAGGCCAACGTAGGCTTAAATTACAACCAGGTTGGAACCCAGATCAGGGCTTTAGGTTCAAATTGATAATATAGTTTTAATTAAAGGGACTGAGAAGTATAAAAATATGTGGAATCATGCTACCCTTGTAATGAATAAAGGGATAAGACATTGAATTGAATAGTTACATTTTACCTCATAAATTACACAAGATGTACTATAGTGACATCAGTCAGCAATAAGTGTTTTGTACATATACAGCTTAGAGTGTGGTGTGAATCATCTTTGTTCCTTTGTCTCCCTATTCAGGTCCAATAATGTGTATATTTAGAAAATTATTAATAAAAAAAGAAGCTATATTTCTTTGCAGTTTTAATTAAACCTGGTACTAAAATATCGCATGTAAATTCATCTTGTTTGCATTATAAATAATACAACAGTTTGAAAACAAGCCTGATGCCAGTTGACTAAGAGGATCCTGTGGGGGCATTAGATATAACATAGATCTTGAGTCTTTTTGCAGTGGCTTTATGTGGGCCGAGTTTCAATCCTGTATAAGACTGGATATGCAGACTGATTATTATACCTGCACTTCAGGGTATTGTTATGAGGCCACAAGAGATTTGAAGGCCGTTGGACATGGTGGCAGTGTGGTATTCTCTTGGCAGCTTATCTTGGGTTTTTGTGTGTTCAGTAGCACATTCTTCTTTATGCTGTAGCATCAGCTCTGATGGTGTTTTGAAGTACTACTGAAATTTGGGCTGCCAGGGTACAAATCTTCTTGCACTGCAGTTCGATAATGCTTACTGTGTGTTTGTAGCAGCTTGTGTTCTTTGGTTTTTAAAGATGCCAAAGTCAAGTCAGGAGTACATGGTCAAGTCAGGAGTACATGGTCAAGTCAGGAGTACATGGTCAAGTCAGGAGTACATGGTTAGCCCTGCCTTCTATGGCCGTACCTCTTTTTGCTCTCCTACAGACAAAAAAGAGGGACAGCTAAGTTTTTAAGGACAACCTACAAACTGTTAATGGTGTCATACTTTTAACAGCTCCAGAAATTCAAAAACAAGTCTGTCTCAGCATTTCTCTTGGACCTGTCAGTATGTTTCTGATCTCATGGAAGCCACACTGTGAATCTAGAATAATCAGCTTGGATACTGACTATACTAGTTTCTTGGGCAAGACTGGCTACACTGAGCAATTGATGTACATTAATTCTAATATAACTCCCTGCTATTGAAGAAAATAGATTTTCTTGTTATAACTGCTGACAATTTTTCCAGTGTTGGGGAAAATATTCCTGGTTCCATAAGGATTCTTGATGATGGAAAAGTTGTGTATTAGCAAAGGAAGACCTGTGCATACATGGTGAATCCCAGAGTTGGGGCTAAGGTTCAAAGCAGGGCTGGGACTACTTTGGTTTGATCTGCAAAAAATGGTAGCCTAATAAAAATGCAAACATGAAGCCGAACTTTCCGGTATATTCCTTTTGACAAGAAATTAATAAATAAATCCCATCACCCTGACCAGAATAAGTGGTTAGGGGATGGATGTGATATTCTGTTTTTTAGAACCTCTTTCTCCAGGTAGCTGAATGATTCTTTTTTTTAAGATAAAAGCAGCCTAAACCAGAACATGCAAGCTTCACATACACAGAGCCATGGCGGGAGTCTATTGCACAGTCCAGGAGGTGCGAGAACACAGTGCTACACAGTTGGCCACTCTGCTGCTACATGACAGACCACCCACATGCAGTAACATGTTATAAAAAAGTGAGTTTCAAAGTAAATACTTGAAGAAATATGGGAACCCCACACACATGCAGGCCCATGGGCCTTAGAGGAGTGAGGTGTCGCATTGGCCATTCAGGTTAATTTGTTTGAACTTTTTCTCAAGACATTCAAATAATGTTCTGCTATTTCTCAGGTGAAGGGAAAAGATATATAGTAATTTATCAGAATTTTAAAGGTGGCCCTTTATGATTCTGTAGGGGAACCTGTAGCTTTATAGACAGTGGTCAGTTGGTCATCTGAGAAAGCAGAATTAGTAGTTGACCCAAATGTTTATGATAAGGCTCTGCTTAACGGAGCTAAATACTATTTTATTACTCGTAAATCTGTTCTTGGGATTACAGTGGAGATTGATTAGTTGGTTTTGTGTGCTGCAATATGAAATTTTCCTGCTAAAATTTAATAGAGTTGTGGTTGACCTGGAAATCTTCTCAGCACAATGGCCAGTGCTGTGTCTCCGTGTGTGCCTTTTTTCTGGCCCACTGGGGACAAGCAGAGAATGTGTTCTGGAAAACCAGACACCGTTGTCCCCACAACTGCCTGCTGCTGTTAGGGAGATGGGAATGTACTCAGGAGGAAGAATTGTAAACCCAGTTCCCATGCTGATCATACCATGAGCTTACTCCTTGCTCTGGTGTGGTCACTTGTATTAATAGTGTAGCACCATTGGTAGATCCACGAAAGTCCACAAAATCATCTCACTAGCATAGATGAAAGTTCAAAGTCAGTCTCTGCATTGCTGTGACGCCCCCATATTTTCTGTTCCTGTGCTCACGCTTGCGTGTCAGCGTGCTGAGAGAGTGTAAGAACGTGGAGGTGTCCTTCAGCGATGTGACCAGCAGGGCAGAGCTCCTGAGGGGCACCAGGAAAGGCACAGCCTATCTGACTCCATACAGGGTACCACCGCTCTGACCTCACCAGTGTGTACACATGTGCACCGCTGCGCTCAGCATCCACATGTCTGACACGTTGTGCCTCTCTCCTTCACTTAGATGGTGTTTGTATCCAACAATACCAAGGACAGCTTGGTCTCTGTGATGCTCCCCTATTATCTGATGAAGGGCTGCAGTGTCGAGCAGCCAGTCTTCGCTGCCAACTACATCAAAGGCACAGTTTCAGCTGAGCCAGGGGGTACATCTTCCTCCTCACGCATCTGCTGGCTATCTGCACTTTTGCCAAAATGCTATCTTCTCCATAGTGTTGATAATTCACTGCCTTAGCTCACACAAGGTTGTTGTATAATACATAGTAAGCCATATGAAATGTTGTGGAACTGAATTCTGTTTTTCCTTTGTGTACTGGTTCTCCGTATATGATTCAGTTCAATTAAATTTTATTTAGGTTGCGCTTTTAATAAAGACCATTGTCACAAAGTGCTTTACGTAGTCCCAGGTACATGGTCCCCAAAGAGTAAGCCAAAGGTGACAGTGACAAAGAAAAACTCCCTCCGGAGGAAGAAACCTTGGGAGGAACCAGACTCAAGGGGGAAGCCCATCCTTCTCTGGCCGGCACTTGGCAGTAAACATTCATTAATATACAGTAACAATGTGTATAACAGTAAGAGGGTGGAACAGTACAGGTGAACAATAAGGTATTGGAGGAGGCAGTCAGGTGATTGAGTTGATGTGCCGGTTTGTTGGCTCAAGCCAATCTAGATGGACAGATAGCGGGGAGGGAGAACACAGGTAGGCCAGCAGAGAAATGGGGGGATCCCTTGAGTCTGGACCTCTGAAAGGAAAACACCCCAGAAAAAAGGGGGGGCATGGGAGAGAGAGCAGTGCTTGAGCAGAGCAGCAATATCGAACAGAATGTGTACAATAGAAAAATCCGGATGCTCCGGCTGGACTGTATATGCCAGTATAACTGTGAGGGAGAGGCAGGTGGGGACACAGACAGGAGGAATCTTTGAATGCCAGCACTCCAACAACAAACAGCAACACGCGAAGCATGTAGTGTGGAACCTAAAGATCAGGCCAATATTCTGGGGCAAGGCCATGCAAAGTTTTATAGGTTAGTAATAGTTAATGTCAGCACGAAACTTAAAATGAAGCCAATGCAAAGATGACAGTGATGACAATACAAGACTTATATGATCAAACTTCCTGGTTTGAGTTCGAACTCCGGACTGCAGAATTTTGCACCAGCTGAAGTTTGTGTAACCACGCAGAGTTACATCCAGAGAAAGGATCATTAGAATGGTCCAATCTGGAAGTGATAAAGGCATGTATTAGCTTTTCAGCATTATTGAAGGACAGCATCTTCAGAACCTTGGTTATCTTCCTCAGATGGAGGAAAGCTGTTGTAGTGATATTCCTAATATGATCATCAAAGGACAGGTCTGGGTCTATGATGGGGTAAAACTCCAACCTCACCACTTGCATTACTGTTATTTAACCTTTGCCTTTCCCTCCTGCCCGTTTAAAGGTGGCTGGGAGGGCCAGGCTGCTTTTAAGCTGGCCTTCCCCAGTGGAGGTGCCATAGACTTTGGGCAGCACCTCTTCAAGTTGGCCTCCAATGGTAAGTATGCCGATGACCAAGTAGTGTTGGCTGGCCTCTACATTCCACAGCAGTGACTGTCATTTTCTTTGGTATTTGTTTTTCATTTGTGCTTTATATGCCTTGTGTATCTGTATAATAGTGTTGTTTTTTCCTCAGCTAGTGTGTCACTGTATGCTGATGAACTCATTGCGTCGCTTCAGAAGCGTTTAATCCTTCTTTGCTTTCTCACAGCCTCCCATACCCCTCCAGCGCCCAGTGGGGGTCCCTCGTTTGGCTACCCATCTCCCGGAATCATGAATGGTTATGGTCCTGCTCCTCCTCCTCCTTGTCCTCCTGCTCCAGCCCCATACAGCTGCCCCCAGAATTACCCCTATGGTCAGCCACCTCAGAACAACAGCTACTATCCAGTTCCACCTCAGATGCCAGGTGGCATGGGATATCCTTGCCCCACTGCATCTGCAGGTCAGGGTGTGCTTGGGATGACTGCAGAGACTGAGTGTTGATATAGCTGTTCTGAAATATTATTTGGTGTTTTAAAATTAGGATTATTTTTATTGCGATATGATGCCAATCAAGTAGGACTGGATGAACATTCCATTTACACTCAGTGGCCAATTTTACCTAAACCTGCTTGCGAATACAGTCTGCCAGTCCCTCCAATCAGTGAGTCATGTGGCTGCACCTGAGTGCACGCAGCACACAGACAGGGTGAAGAGGTTTAGCTACTGTGTGTGATCAAATCCATTTGTGTGTTTTTTTTGTTTTTTTTTTATTTCTGGTGTCACTCATGGTGGCTTCAGCCTCTCAGGAGCAGCCCAGGTTTTTCGCACACTACAGATTTGGAGAGAGCACAGATAATGGTGTCATGAACAAAAATAAATCTGGTCACTGGCAGCTCTGTGGCCAAAAACACCTAGTTAGTGAGAGAGTTGAGAGGAGAAAGTCCAGACTAGTTAAAGCTAGCAGGAAGACAACAATAATTATTATAGGAGTTCAGTAAAAGAGTGGCATGCAGAAGGGCTTCTCTGAAGACAACTAATCTACGCTCGAAGCAGAATGTGGGTACTTTCTGGTGCTGAATTGGTGTGCTTAATAATATTTACAAGAGATTTAATTACCCACAATTGTCACTGCATGTTGTTCTTTTGGTTACAGGAGTTTACCCTCCTGCCCCAAGTGCTCCAAGTGCTCCAAGTGCTCCCAGTGCTCCCAGTGTGCCTGCCTACATGCCTCCTCCTCCACCGTACCCTGGACCTCCCCAGGGCTGGGCAGTTCCCCAACCAGGTGAGGGACGAGCTCCCCCCAGATCAGCATTTCCTGGTCTTTAAGGTTACACAGCCATTATCCTGGGAAGAACTCTTAAAGGAGCCTTGGAGATTGAAAGCGAATGCTGACATATAATGTAAACTGAACAGTTTAGGGGACCTGAAAGAAACTGGGTGACTTTGTTCGTTTTTCCACCAAGCATTGATTGGTTAGTTCAGGATCCTCCTACCCATCATGGGTTTTGAAGACCCCTTCAGCACCAGCATGGATTGGTTAGTTCAGGATCCTCCTACCCATCATGGGTTTTGAAGACCCCTTTAGCACCAGCATGGATTGGTTAGTTCAGGATCCTCCTACCCATCATGGGTTTTGAAGACCCCTTCAACACCAGCATGGATTGGTTAGTTCAGGATCCTCCTACCCATCATGGGTTTTGAAGACCCCTTCAGCACCAGCATGGATTGGTTAGTTC
>JAACJT020000075.1:3980990-4004956 GCA_009936485.2 Gymnarchus niloticus
CATGTAGTATTCCTGTCAGTATAGTATGCTTGTGTGTCTGTGCAGCATTCCTGTCAGTATAATTTTGTGCGTCTGTGTGGCATGTAGTATTCCTGTCAGTATAGTATGCTTGTGTGTCTGTGCAGCATTCCTGTCAGTATAATTTTGTGCGTCTGTGCAGCATGTAGTATTCCTGCCAATATAGTTTGCTCGTGTGTCTGTACCATAAGCGTTTGTCTCGTTGGGATGCTGATGCAGATTACATTTCAGTTCTCACTACCATGCCCTGAGTGACACACCTATTTAGAGAACAAATGGGGTGAAAAAAGCAGTTAAAAGGCATATGTCAGCCTTTTAAAAAAGCCCATGTCTACCCAGTCTTCTTCTGGAAAAGGCTCTTTGTCTCACAGTGTCTTCAGGCAGAGAGGGGAGAGGAGATGAGACTGGAGTGGGGAGATGGGAGAGGGAGAGAGCATGGCTGTTTGAAGCTGAAGCTGCTGGATTCCTCCCTCAGCTTTGAGGCACCTTGCCTTTGGGCCTTTCTGGTCCAGCTCATGCTCTCCGCTATCCGTCACCCTTTCTGCCGTGCCTCCTACTCTGATTTGCCCATTGCAGCTGCTTTCATCCAGAGTGACTGACCAGGCCTCCAGACCCAGCAGCCCTCATATTGAAGCCCCTTAGTTAAGGCTCTGCTTTCTGCCGTCGTACACAGACGGCGTGTCGAGCTCCTGCTCTTTGCTAGTCTGCCCTTTGCAGTGGGGATTGTAGTGATTAAGAAGCCCTGCCTTGAAAGACAAACCAATATGCAGATTCTCTCCGGGGCCCTGGCCTCTGTTCATCGTTAAAAGTTGGACTCCAGGAAATGATGAAACACACACACGCAGCTGGTAATTATCGTGGCAATAAAGGGGGGGGGGGGGGTTGTTAGTGCTAATATTAGTTTTTTGAATGAGTTATGAATCTGTGGGCCTCCTGTGTGGTGAGGGTTTGCTGAATGGCCAAGCAGGTACTGTACAGTAGTACAATAACACCACTATTATAAGCAGGAGGGAGAAGAACCTGTGAATCAAATTACATCAGTATCTTGGCAGTAATTTCAATTTATTGAATATAATGAAAGAGAGAGAGCGAGAGGGGTGGGAGTGAGGGATTGTGAGGAAAATAATCGCCGGCAGAAGTAAAAGGTGGCTAAAGGAGGGAACCAGAGCTGAAGCTAGCCGGGAGGAGTGAGGAGGGAAGCTGAGACACAGCTCAGCCGGGCAGCCAACGAGCCGGAAGTTACGTCTGCGGGATCCTCAAATGGCGACACAGAGTCAGATACACATCTGTCTTCTGAGCCTTTGATACGGCGTGAGGCATGCCATGGTGGCCTGCCTGCGAAGAGTCCACAGACTCGTGGACACAGACGTGATACATACAGAAATGTCCCTCGACTGTCTTAGTGAACAAAGCGGCTGGCTTGCGGCCATTTTGAAGCAATGAAAACACGAACTGCTGTTGATTCAGTAATTTCTTACCTGTACATTCAACCCAGTCTGTCTTTTCATTTCAGGATGACCACTCCATGTTCTTCCAGTTTGGCCCCTCAATTGAACAACAGGCCTCAGTCATCTTGAATATAATGGAAGAGTATGACTGGTATATCTTCTCCATCGTCACCACCTACTATCCTGGTTATCTGGACTTTGTCAATAAGGTATGTCAAGCCTGCCACGTCCATGTGACCCAAGTCATTTGCATGTCATCTGATGAAATGGTAGACGCCCAAAAGTGTAATTCTCTCAGTGTAATTCTCAACCATGAACAATTCGAAACACAGAGAGACATAAAGAGGCGATAGTTTCTAACCCATTTGTATTATTATTTTGCTACCTAGACAGCTGTGTAGGTTTTTTATGGGGCGTTTATGACCCCACCCTTGCTTATCTGAGGGGTGTTGATGTTCAGTACCCCAGCTCTTGCGCGTTGAGCTTGACGCACTTTTACTCCAGATCCGCAGTACCATCGAGAACAGTTTTGTGGGCTGGGAGCTGGAGGAGGTGTTGCTCCTGGACATGTCAGTGGACGATGGCGACTCCAAGATCCAGAACCAGATGAAAAAGTTGCAGAGCCCCGTCATCCTGCTCTACTGCACCAAGGAGGAGGCCACCACCATCTTCGAGGTCGCCCACTCTGTGGGCCTCACCGGCTATGGTTACACCTGGATCGTGCCTGCGCTGGTGGCCGGAGACGCCGATAATGTTCCCACGGTGTTCCCCACAGGTACGTTGAGGGTGTTATTTGGGAGAGCATAGGTCGAAAGAACCAGTCTAATGGGGTGCTCGTTAGCAACCACTGGTTAGCCAGATGGTGGTTTTTCGGTGTTTTTTTTAGTAGAGAAGAAGATGATGTCCTCACATTATATACCATTACAAGTAGAATTGTGAAATGTCTACAAATCCATAATATGATCTTGTAATTACCGATATCAAAGTGGAAAATATCCACCCATCTTCCAGTCACTTATCCATTAAAGGGTCATTTAGGGGCTTGGAGTCTATCCCAGAACTACAAGGCAGGGTCCATCCTGGATGAAATGCACACAAACACATTCATCCATTTGCACACACTATGGGCAATTCAGGGATGCTAGTTAGGATGACTTCCTGTGGAAAGAGAAGCCTGAAATTCTTCCTTGTTTGAAATTGGAGTCTTCTAGCGTTTTATGCATCCCTCTATCCATGTAGCCATCCAACTTCTAATTGCTTAACCTGAAGAGATACCAGGCAGGGCCTGGGGTCTATCAAAGGCAAGAAAGGGCACAAGCCCAGGGCACAGCTTGGATGGAATGGGGTTCTTTGCAGGGCACACACACACCCCTTTGCAGAGCAGGGACAAGATTCCAACCGCCAGTCCCGGAGGCTTCAGGCAGCACTGTTACCATCTGAACTGCCCAGTAAAGAACAAGTACGTAGATAAATTTCAGTGCCTTAGCTGACATCATTTGAAGAAATCTAGAGCAGAATTACCATAGTTTCTCTTAATATCCTACACATAAAATGTTTCTTTCGATAAGTTTTTATCGACATGCAAGGTATGATAAAATGTGTCTGTTAAGCAATGTTATAACATTTAATGTTGAAATTCTGGTTCTCGTGGTTTGGTAGCCTGTGTGTAGGGTTTAGCGTAGCAGTATTTTCTGGGTAGCTTTAGCTGCAGGAATGTGTAGATACTGTCATCAGACATCCGGACACTTATAAAATCTTTTGAATTCAGCTTTAAATTTAAACAAACTTTTGGTACGTCTGAGCTCTTACTGGCATCACCGATCGTGTTGATCCAGGCCCTTGTGGAGAGTTTTACCATGTTTACATTCCCAGAGTCTGTAACCCCTCCCGTGCCTACAGGTCTCATTTCCGTGTCGTATGACGAATGGGACTACGGGCTGGAAGCTCGGGTTCGGGATGCGGTGGCTGTCATTGCCATGGCGACGTCTACCATGATGCTGGACAGAGGGCCCCACACACTCTTAAAGTCCGAGTGCCACGGGGCCCCTGACAAGAAGGGTTCCAGCACTGGGAACCCCAACGAGGTGCTCAGGTGGGCAAAAACGGCTTTGCCAGTGTTTCCCGGCGATCCCTTTGGGGTAGTCTGGAAATAGGTGCAACCTCTGGGCGCTTAGTAACACCACCTTCAAAGAAGTTTGGACCTCTAATTGCCGAAGATCAAATAAGAAGATGCGGGGAGTAGCACCCAGCTCACTGTGCCATGACAACAAATACTCATTTTGTAAAAGTGGTTTGACTCTGGTTCTACGCAATTAGGACATTTTCTTTCTGCTGTTTCCCGTCATGTTTTGCACAGACGTCTCTCAAGACGGAGAAATACCGCAGAATGTAAAAAAAAAAAAAAAAAAGATACATTTCCTGAATTATCAGCTTATTTTAGCAGCAATTATGAGTTTCAGTGTTGTTTAACTTATTTCAGTTATTTGAAACAAGATTTGTTTTTTGGATCTAAATTCTACTGTGAATTTTATTTGCTGGAATTGGAGAGAAATCCTTACAAGGATGAGGTACAGTTTCAAGCCTGGAGTGGTTTGGGGCCAGTTGACCTTATATCAGGAATGTACCAGAAATGGTGTGGAACTGTTTGGTATTGTTATTTAATCATTTCCTGGTGCCTTCAGTCTCACGTCTATTGAAGCACCTTTAAGTTGTTTTGGAACTGCTTCTGTTCGGCTGGTTGGAGGGTTTTTTTTTGTGTGCCTCCGGGGTGCCTGACCCTTTAAGTTTGGAGAATGAAAAGGTTTCCGTGTTATTTTAGGAGGCCTCACCTTTTAAAGCTGCCTTCTTGAAGCGGTGAGTCGTATCAGCAAAACATTAAATGGCTTTGCTGTATGTTACAGTCATTAGCCTTGGCGGTGGGTCTGTTTCTTTGGGTTACACTGGACTGTGTGCTTTCAGGGTTTGTTTTAATGGCGTTTTTTATTGCCTTACTTAATGGAAATGGGGCAGAATATCTATCCTCTGTTTTTGCTCACTCCTTTCTGTTTTTAATGTTGTCTCCTCTGTCCTTCACACACGTAGGATTTTGTCTGTGTTGGTAAAGGTGTAAGCATGCAGGAGACATAATGTTAGGGTCCAGCCTTTCTCATTTGTGTATAATATGAGACCTCTCTACCATCCCCTCCCTCTCTCTCTCTCTCTCTCTCTCTTTCTCTCTCTCTCCCTCCCCCTCTCTCTCATGCTCTCTGTCTCTCCCTCTCTCTCTCCCTCTCTCTCTCCCTCCCTCTCTCTCTCTCATGCTCTCTCTGTCTCTCTCTCCCTCTCTCCTTCCCTCTCTCTCATGCTCTCTTAGTCTCTCTCCCTCCCTCTCTCTCGCACTCTCTCTGTCTGTCCCCCTCTCTCTCTTGTGCTCTCTTAGTCTCTCTCTCTCTCACTACCTCTCCATCTCTGTCTCCCTCTCTCACTTTCTCACTTTATCGCTCCTTCTCTCTCTCCCCCTTTCTGTCTTTGTCACTTAAGTTCTCTCCTTTCTGTCTTTGCCTCTTCTCTCTGCTTCTCCCTCCTTCTCTCTCCCCCTCTCTCTCCTTCTCTCTCTTTCTCTCACATTATCTCTATCCTTCTCTCTCTCACATTGTCTTTCTCTCTTCTCTCTGACCCTCTCCCTGTCTCTCACATTATCTCTCTCCCTCTTTCTCTGGCACCTTCTTGTTCTCCCTGTTTTTCTTCCTCTTTCTTTTTTCTGCCGTTTCCCTATTGGGGCAGTTTAATACCGTATTCCCCCCCGCCTTGTTTTCCTGCCCTTTCTCAGTCCCTTCCTCTTCATCCTTCCGGTTTTCATGTCTTTCTGACACACAAATGCAGTGTTGCTGCATGTTTCCATATTTATCATGTGTAGGCCCATGCTGTCTCTGTATGTCCGATGCGTGTGTGCTGAAGTGGGCGTTACAGCTTCTTTTTTTTTTTTTACACAGACACATTGTAAAATCCAGCGGCTAGATTTATTACTAATTGGTTTGAGTGTTTCTGTAATTAATAAGGCAGCTAAGTCATGAAACATCCAATACATAAAATTTTACTGAGGTTTTTTATTATTCACAGGTTATAAACACAGGATATGTGTCAAAACAGCTATGTAGCTATATGTGTGAGATAGAAGGCTGTGAGTGAGTCTGAGGTGTCTGTTAATGTTGAGTGGCTCTCCCCTTAATTGCATGTTAAATGAGAACACTTTGTGGTGTTCTGTGTTCTGTACAGTCAGAGGTCTACAAGTGTGCGTACCTTTTAGCACCGAACGTATGTTACCAGGTGATAGGATCAGTGTGTAATGAAAGTGTGTACCTGTTTTTGGTATATAGGGCATGAAATGAAGTGTACTAGAAGTAGCAGTTAGGGTAAATAAATGCCCCACTCTTTCCTCTTCCTTCTTCCCTCTCTCTCGGGTGATATTATTGTTCCCATGGCAACGTGGCAGATTGCTTGGAAATCGCCGTCGTTGTGGGTGCCATGGCAACACATTACATATGCTGCTGAGTGTCTTTCAGTCCTCAACATCAGTTGTGGAGGGTGTGCATGTACACATGAACACGTATGTGATATTACACCCCCTACAAGGGGCACGGCGTGAGTTTTGAAACTTTCTTTCTGTACTGTGAGTGGCAACCGAGGAGCCTGCTCCTCAAGTCAAGTCAGGTAGGGATCATATTAGGAAGTGATGGGACAAATGAGGCTTCAGAATCCAAGGTGGGTGGGATTATCCCAAACTAACCAGTGTTGGCGCTAAATGAGGCTTTAAAACTCGTGGTGGGTGGGAGGATGTCGAACTAACCAATCAGTGTTGGCGCTAAATGAGGCTTTAAAACTTGTGGTGGGTGGGAGTATCCTCAACTAACCAATCAGTGTTGGCGCTAAATGAGGCTTCAAAACCCACGGTGGGTGGGAGTATCCCGAACTAACCAATCAATGCTGATGCTAAATGAGGCTTGATTGGTCTCATCCAGGGCCAGCACTGAGTGGTTGTTTGAGATATTCACACCCACCACGGGTTTTGAAGCCTCATTTGTCCCATCTGTAGTATTAGGAAGCTGTACTGTTTTTAAGCAGTTTAGAAATAACAAATATATATGAAGGGAGTATATCAATCCATGTTCCAGTTGCTCGTCTAGTACAGGGTTATACCACCAGAGTTTATTTTCTACCATATTATGTGGTTTATCCATTTCAGATGGTGCAGAGAAGAGAATTCACTGAGAATCAGAATTTAAATTGTTTCCAGTTAAAGGGTTGGGGTGCTGAAACGACACGGCCTTCCTGCTTTTACAGTCATTTGTATTTGCAGTGTATATCTGGTGTTGCTTCAGTTTGAGGCAGACTGTTGCCGTGGATATAGGAACCCCAAGACGGAGAGAGAGGGATGGAGAGAAAGAGCAGGGGTGGTGAAGATGGGAGGTAGCGAGGGTGGAAGAACTATGATTTTAGTTGATCTGACAGAAACATATCCCTGCTGAAACACACGGGCACGCACACACGTGATCGAATCCAATAACTGATGGATACGCACAGCCTCATGTACACCTGAGCATTTCCGGCGGCCGACGATGCAGGTGCTAATGCAGATCTGTCACATAGCAGAATCCTGCTGTCATATCGACGGCAGGGAAGAGGGGAAGAATAAACAAACGTAAGTTTGCGTCAGTCGCCACCTCTCCCGTCAGCACGTGTTCAGTGCCATCGTGCTCCATCACTGCTGTTGGAGGCTGGGCGCAGGCGGAAAAAATGCAGGTTAAGACTGCAAAGGACACATTTTAATTGCCACTGTGGGTATTGAATGAGGTTCTGGGGGCTGCAAAAAAAAAAAAAGATTATTATTTATTCAGAAGGCGCTGTTATCCAACCCAGCCTAAAGTTATGCATTTAAAGCAGGATGTTTACTGAGCCGTATCAGCTTAGATGCCTTTCCCCAGCAACCAAGGGCGTAGTACGTATACCCGTTTAGTTTAACGTCCAGTTTCTTAATCAAGACTTCACTTCCTGCCAACGACGCCTTTTACAAATTTTCTTCTATTTTATATAGTTTTTCCCTGAATTGTTTTTGGCTCCTTTCCATGATGTACTAAATTATCATTTAAAAGCATCCCCCCCCCCCCCCCCGAAGGTCAGGGAGGCACAAATTAATTGTAAACCTCGGAATATTAAGCAGGAGTGCGTGAGTTTCGGGTCTCTGGTGACATTGCGTCGGGCTCTCCGAAAAGTTTCCCCTACAGGAGAGGAGCTGAAACACCCCAAAAGCCCAAGTGTGAAGATGGTAACTCACCCAGTGATGAAACTCCATCAGGAGGAATGGTGGATCGTCTTACTTTCTGATGAGCTCCGTGGGCTGTGTGCCAAATAAACAGCAGAGATGAAACCTTCCATATATCGTACATTCATTTTACTTTTTAATTAATTATAAATGACAGATTTTGTATATTTAAATACAAAATATTTAACTAATCAGAAGCTGGATTTCAGCCGCCGGAAGCACAGTGAGGTCAGTGTAGACAGTGGAACTAACGTAAGTTAAGCACAGTTAACTAATAGCTTATGAGGACCCGCTGAAGTCCAGCCACATTGATGCAATCGTCTCGCACCATTGGGTTAGGCACCCTTCCTTGTGACTGGGCTCCGCCTCATCCTGCTTTGCCTCGACATGTACCTGTACACCTTCCTCACTGATCGCTTCAGGTTCCTGCCCGCCCTTCTGTTCCACGCCCCTGCCGTCCCTTCGCTGAGGGGGGGGGGGGCAAAAAGCGAGGAAGTGGCGATACTGGAATTCCTGTGTCTGGGTCCACCGTCCCAGACGAGGCAGACGGCCAGCTGGCAGACGTCTCGATGTGGCTGAACGGAGGACTCCCGCCTATGAATGATAAATAAATCACCGGTGCCTCTGAGTTTCGGTTCAAAGCCCAACATTTAAACCAATAAATAAAATAAAAACGGGAGAAGGCGGGTACGTAAGGCCATGACACGCTCGGCGAACCGAGCAAAAAGTGTCGGCCAAGACTATATAAATAAACACGTCAGCGGCTCGCAGACTGGAAGGTCGTATGAGGATGAATAGTGCTGCATCACATCATGCTCGCAGCGGGCGACCCTCTGCCATTTACAGCTTTATGCCTGACCCTCTTTTTATGCCTGGCTGGATGTTCTCTGCAGTGTTTTCATTTACGTTCTCCAACGTACACCAAAGCTCCCTCAGCATGGATTCAAACCTGTGAGCTACTGGTGCGTACAGTTCTTCAACTGCGATCCCACCCCTCAGTTTTTAATCGAACAGAGCTAAAACTGTCGTCGCTCGAAGGTCGTGTATGCTACAGGGTCATTTAGAGTTTGTCAGGCGATCGACTCTGTCTTTGTTTGTTGAAAAGGTGGACTGTGGACCCCTGAAAGTAGTCACCCTGCATTGTTTAAATAAATATGTAGTCATATAAATCGATAGTGTTTGTTCATTCCCCTCGCCGGATTCTCAGCTACGCCGTTTGAGTGCCGAAAGCCTCTTTGTCTTTCAGGTACCTCATGAACGTGACGTATGACGGACGCAACCTGTCGTTCAGTGAGGATGGCTATCAGATGCATCCTAAGCTGGTCATTATTCTGCTGGACAAACAGAGGCAGTGGGATAGGGTGAGTCGCCACCGTGTGCTCCCCGGGGAACAGTCCAAATCGCTGTGTCCAGGTCGAGCTCCGGCTATGGAGCACAGGCCCCCTGCTGGACGCACGATTCACCCGCCTCCCCCTTTTCCGTCCTTCTGTTTGTTTATGGTGCACCCTCCGGCCCTCTTTCCACGGAGCCAGGTGGGGAAGTGGGAGAATGGCTCGCTGTCCATGAAGTACCACGTGTGGCCGCGTTTCGAGCTGTACTCGGACGCCGAGGAGCACCGGGATGACCACCTGTCCATTGTCACGCTGGAGGAGGCCCCCTTTGTCATCGTGGAGGACGTGGACCCACTCAGCGGCACCTGCATGAGGAACACAGTGCCATGCAGGAAGCAGCTTAAATTTGTGTGAGGATTCACACCCAGCCACTGACTACTCGTTGCACTCCATCCTCGAACCCGGGTCCAGCATTCCTCACCTTTTCCCTGTATCTCCTTCCTCCTGTCTTCTTCCAAGGCAGTCTGTTCCCTTCTGTACATCTCCTCTGTCATCCTGCATTACTGTCTCTTCGACATGCTGTTCTGCATTATTTATAACTCCTCCTTTCTATCCCACATCACTGTCTGTTGTCCTACATCACTGTCTGTTGTCCCACATCACTGTCTGTGCCCCTCGCTCTCATCTGTAGCTCTTGCTGCCGTCTTCATGCTACACACTGTGACAGACTATAGCCCTCTTTCTCTTCTGTATCCTCATGCTATTTGGGCAATATTGCCCTCAGTATCGTCCTCAGCATAGCCTTCAATATCATTTTCCATCAGTTTAGCCCTCAGTATAGCCCTCAATATTACTCGCCCTCAGTATAGCCCTCCATATTACTCTCCCTCAGTATAGCCCTCCATATTACTCTCCCTCAGTATTGCCCTCATAGCCCTCTATCACCCTCAATATCACGCACCCTCGGTGTAGCCCTCAGTTTCACTCGCCCTCGGTGTAGCCCTCAGTTTAGCTTTCAGTATTGCTCACCCTGAGTACGGCCCTCAGTATAGCCCTCGATATCATTTGCCCTCAGTATTGCCTTCAGTATCACCCTCAGTATTGCTGGCCCTCACATGCCGACCCCTGTGGGCTCTCTTATTGCCGATGTTTTCACATAAAAACCACATCCTGTTCAGCTGACTAAGCTGCTCTCTCTGTAGTTTTTTTGTAGTTTTCTCCCCATAAAACACTTCCTGATTTGAATATGGAGTCCCTTAATATTTTACCCATCAATCCATCTTCTTACTGCTTAGCCTGGACACAGACATGAGGGGTCTGGTGTCTTTCACTGTCAGTTGGGTGCAAGTCTGGGTTCACATCCATTCACATACCATGGGCAATTTAGAGGCATCACTTAGCCTAATTACATGTCTTTGGGTGGTAAAATTTAACTGGAGTCTCTGGGAGAAACCCACACAAAACACTTTCAGAACACACGCTGTGGGATTCAAACCCCCAACCCTATACGTGTGAAACATCAGTGCTACCCACTGAGCCACTGTGCTTTTTGCGACTGTATCAAAGCTCCATACATCTAATATTTTCTGCAGCCCTCCATTAGCTGTCAGAGAGAGTCTTAGCCCTGTCCTACTTCAGTTCATGTTATAGCATTCAGTTCATTTGGGGGGGGGGCTTGGGATTGGCCAAGTCAGTCGTTCTTTTTCTGTTGTTTGTTCATTAACCTGGCAGGTGTTCCTGGGCTGAATGTGCTACCTGTCTTGTGAGCTGCAATGTCTTCCAGTCGGAAGTCCTACCCAGAATCTTACTGTATATGAGACAACGTTTTGATACAGGCAATTAAACTGTTCGTCTATAAATGAATACTGTGAACAATCCAGCCACCTTCCAACCATTCACCCTCGGTAGGGTGTGGGTGTCCTGGAGCCCATCCCATACAGAATAGGGCACTCGGCAGTGCATTCCAGCATTAATAATGAATATCATCATCACCATGAGTGAATTTTAGCAGTATAGTGAGTTGGATTAAACTCTGGGTTTTTGCAAGGTTGCAGTTCAGGGAGAGCAGTTCCCACAGACTGCCGAAACTCTGCTGATTTCACGAAAGGCGAGAGAAGGAGAAGGTGAATGTTGGAAGAAACAGTGACTCTGATGTGGACATGTGTTCGCAACGCTTGCCTGCACCTGCTTCTGTTCGTTTGGCCATTCACAACACGCTTCTCCTGCGGCCTCCCCACCGAGGCGCAGCTTGGGTGTTCCGGCTGGAGTTCCTGTCGATGCTGACGCTCGCGCTGTGAGCCGGGATATGTAGGAATCATTAACGGCGCCCCCCGGTGGCTGAGCAGGGGCGGCTGAGGCCAGGCATATTGCCGTTAACCCACCCTGAAAGCGGGGTGGATCGCCGATGGTTTACGTCAAGGCCCCATCTCTGCAGGCCCGCAGGACTTCTCCACAGCTGCCCTCGTCTCCTGGTTACCCCGCCTCTCGAACCCTGACCGCGCCCTCCCCATGCAGATTTCCTACTATGCCTGAAGCTTTCACCTTAGTTAATTGGTGCCACACTGTTGCACGAGGAAAGATCTCCAGAATTTTTCCCCGACGTTCTTTATGACAGGAGCCGCACTGTCGGCTCCGCCTGCAACCTCGGCGTGTAAAGAAGCAGGAAAAAAAAATACTAATAAGCACTTCTTGTGCTGTAGCCTGGGAAGACACATTTAAAGTCGTGATTTCTGTTCATCTGTACTGAATTCACAAATTTTCCATAGTTAACCCTTTCCTAATCTTCCCGGAAGGATCCTTCTGTCACTTTGAGCTGTTCCATCTCACCCTTCTCTTCCTGCCAGTCTTTCTCCAAATCTTCTACACTTTTCTTATTGCTTGCTGTTGTAACGTCCACATCGACACCAAGCCTTAATTGCCCTTATTACTATTTCACTTCATGAAACTTTCCATTGCAAAAATCACCTCTTCCTGTGTCATATTGTCTTACCTCTCGTTTTGTGTATTACTGTCCCTCTCCTTTTTGAATCTTCTGCACATGCTCCCACCTCCATGTCTCCGAATCACCCTTTTACCAAGACACCCCCCGACCTCTATGAATTTATCTCCCCGTCTCCATGTGGTCCTCATCTCACAGCAATCAGTCAGGGGAATCTGGGATGTACATCAAACGCTGTTGCAAGGGTTTCTGCATCGACATCCTGAAGAAGATCGCCAAGTCGGTCAAATTCACCTATGACCTCTACCTGGTGACCAATGGGAAGCATGGAAAAAAGATCAATGGCACCTGGAACGGCATGGTTGGCGAGGTTGGTTTTTTTTTTTTTTTTTTTTTTTGAATCTTCGATAGTTCTCACCTTAATTTACCAACTGATGAAAGGAATGGTTTTTTTTTATTGCTGTTAAAACTCAAATGGTGGAAAAGTCCTCCTGAAACCTCCAAGATTAAGACTCGTAATTTAGCTGTTCAGCTTTGGGCACATACAAATACATGCCCATTCTAGGGAGGAAAATTCTAAATGAACAAATGAATATAAATGAGTCTGACTTCCATCGATACTACGGGGATGGTTCTTTTCCTCCGTTGAGCGAGAAAATGGCCTGAATGAAGTGAATCACTTTGCAGTTCATAGGGATTAAATTAAACAGCAAGGTTAATATCCCAGGGTTTCATTAGCTGTACTGTTTCATTGTGCAATCAAAGTGGAGTAGGAAGTCCACCTGTCATGCTGAAGAATTGGGTAAATTTTAGAATTAATATCAAAATATCTCAATTCTGTATGGGATTGAAAGAGGTGGGATACTGGATAGACAAGAGACCTACAAACTCAGACTCATACCTCCCGGTTTGTAGCTCCAGTCAGTTTGTCCTACTTTTTTTTTTTTTTTTTTTAGTGCTGAAGGGCTCAGGTATTAAAGGCTTAATATACCTGTGTAGACGGACAGAGGCAACTGTGTGCCTTCAGAAGGGTGGGAGATGGAGTATCTATTTCCAGCAGCGCTGACCCGCTGCCGTAACCCAGTTTCCCTTCCCCTATTTCTTGAAGTGCGGTGTCGCGTCCGTTTGTGTTTGTCAGTATCCGGGGACTGTTTGGTGACCCGTCTTCCCTGCCTCTCTCTCTCTCTCTCTCTCTCTCTCCCCCTCCCTCAGGTGGTGGTGAAGAATGCTCATATGGCAGTGGGCTCGCTCACCATCAATGAGGAGAGGTCAGAGGTCATTGACTTTTCCGTACCCTTCATTGAGACGGGTATCAGCGTTATGGTCTCCCGCAGCAACGGCACTGTCTCCCCTTCTGCCTTCCTGGGTGAGTCTGCTCACCAGTTGAGCCCATTTGCGCAGACACGAACAAACACAAGCATACTATATGCACACTGAATGCATGCTCACTGTCCTCCCATCTGCCTTTCTTTTTGGAACTGTTCCCACGTGACACAATGTAAGTTGAATCGAGTCAGATGTTTGTTCCTAGACTCTACGGACTCCTCCCTCCTCTGTCCCTCAGAACCCTTCAGCGCAGATGTGTGGGTGATGATGTTCGTGATGCTGCTCATCGTGTCAGCGGTGGCGGTCTTCGTGTTTGAGTACTTCAGCCCAGTAGGCTACAACCGTTGTCTGGCAGATGGGCGAGGTGAGAACACCCGAGGAGGAGGAGGAGGAGAAGGAGGAGGCCGCCCTAATCACCTGGAACGCGTTCACACGAAGCCCCATATGATTCGCTCGGGGTGGGAGCCGGGGCAGGCAACACATACACACACATGTTTAGGAAGGGGTGGCCAAGGCCAGCCATGTAGCTCTAACGTGACCTTCTAAATGTCTTGTGACCTTAATGCGACATGCAGGTTCGTTCAGAAGTTTACGTTATATCTAAGTGAATCATTAAACTTCATTTCTTATGTAATTCCTGATTTTTTTTTTTTTTTTTTAATGCATGTTTCATTTTAATAGTCCTTGTTAAACGCCACCCAGTGCTCTTGCAGCAAAGCGTAACGCAAAATAGATAATAGCCACAACTGCAGCCGCTGTGTTCGGCGTGGACTTGCCACTTGAATGTTTCCTAAACGATGTGCTTCATGCTGAAAGCCTCTCGCAAGCCGGGACGTGTGACTGATCGTTCTAACGAGCGACACTTCCGGCGACGTGAAGCAATGTGACGTCCCAGGCCTGGAAATGTTCCTTCGCTTAATAAGCGAGGTTCTTGTGCCGGTGATCTCGGGTGTGTGTATGGGAAGGCGTTAACGGTCCTTTCGGGTGTGGCGTACGTGCCGTCGCGTGACGCCGAGCACATCCTCCATCTGAATTCCACTGGTGAACTTTGCACCAAATGCGGCTCCTGCCCAGTGGTGCTGTCTTCAAATTATCATACCTAAAGGTGAGCGTTAAACGCACTTGATCATTTTTCTAAGTCTGTTTCATCTGTAGGTCCTCATTGAGCTCCCTGCCATGTGGTTTTTGAGCCTTTCATGACATGTGTGTCAAATACTTTTCACTCAAGCTGTTGCTTAATCACTAAAAATGGTGGCAGCAGTTTTGATTCTAGACACTTCACGTTCAGGTTCCCCTCCAAACCGATATACTGATGCTACCCCCCCTTCTCTTTCCCCTTCCTCTCTCCTCCAACCATTCCTGCCCCATGACCACCCCCCTCCCCCAGAGCCTGGCGGTCCCTCCTTCACCATCGGCAAGGCCATCTGGCTGCTCTGGGGCCTGGTCTTCAACAACTCTGTCCCCGTGCAAAACCCCAAAGGCACCACCAGCAAGATAATGGTGTCCGTCTGGGCCTTCTTCGCCGTCATCTTCCTGGCCAGCTACACTGCCAATCTGGCTGCCTTCATGATCCAGGAGGAGTATGTGGACCAAGTCTCCGGGCTGAGTGACAAGAAGGTATACCGTGCCCCACTAACCCCAGTAGAGGCTGCCACCTGTCCATGTCTGGGAGAAGCCACTCTCTGCTGAGCCACATGCTCTCCAGTTCCATCACTGTAGACATAGTGTCCGTGACACTGCTTCGGTTCCCCTGTCCGCTCCAAGGTGACAGTCGCTCCACCTTCCTATATCCTCAGTTCCAGAGGCCCAACGACTTCTCCCCCCCTTTCCGCTTCGGGACAGTGCCCAACGGCAGCACCGAGAGGAATATCAGGAACAACTACAAAGAGATGCACAGCTACATGGTGAAGTTCCACCAGAAGAATGTGGACGAGGCGCTGCAGAGCTTGAAGAGTGGGTAAGAGTGCAGGCTTTAGTCAGACTCCTGTAACATACTGACGCTCTGCCCCTAACTCATCGAGAAATACATGACCCTGTTATTTATAACTCATTGTTGCCTCGTATCCCAAGGGGTCTGTCAACACGCTAGCTACACTCGTGCAGATCACATGATGCATGGTCATTCCTGGGCAGATAATCTAGAAGTTAAAGATATGGATTGATAAACTAAAAGGTTGCCATTTTGAGTCATGGGTGATTTCAACAAGGTCCATTACTACAACTGCTTCAGTCACAACATCCAGCTGAATTTCAAGTCGTTTTGAGTATCATTTACTGAAATGTCATTCCTAAGACCATTATTGACGCATTTGCCGACCCACAGGCAGACTTTGGAGTGCCTCTGATATTAACGCACCCTCATTTGCACCCGTGTCCCTCCCTCTCCGGTCAGCAAACTGGACGCTTTCATCTATGATGCAGCTGTGCTCAACTACATGGCTGGAAGGGACGAGGGCTGCAAGCTGGTCACCATCGGCAGTGGCAAGGTGTTTGCCTCCACGGGCTACGGCATAGCCATACAGAAAGATTCAGGCTGGAAGAGACAAGTTGACCTGGCGATTCTTCAGCTCTTTGGAGATGGTACAGTTTTAATTACCCTTATCTGCCCTGTATACCTTGGAGCTTCACTTTGTTTTCCTGTTTTAAATGGCTATAGACCGTGTTTAAAGGTGGCAAGGTAACCTAGCCATGCTGAGAGGGCCTGGGGGAGGGCATATATTGTAAATTCATATGCACCTTTGTGAAAATATGGCCTTCTGTTACCGCTGTTTCCGTTATTAAATCCTTGGAGTCCATGCAGAGGGAGGCTAGTGAAACATCTGTCTGGGTAAGGTCCTAAGACTTCTAGGGAAATGGTCGGAGATTAATAAAGTGACAGGTGTAAGGAGAAGGATCTTTTTAATTTTGTTGAGGGCGAGCACAAAGGGAGCAATCCGAAAGCTAAGGGTTAAAATTCAGGAAAGCAAGATGGATGGAATAAGCTTTTAAATGATGACAAATGCCAACCATTATTTACCCTTACACTTCTCTATGTGGCTTTTGACTTCCTGATGCAGTACGACATGGTTTTGACTTTCTGATGCACTACAACTGTCAGGACTGGGTCAGGAGTAAGGCCCGAGCGAGGAGAGGAAGAGGCCGGTCACACTGGTTGAGGTGGGAGCAGAGGGGTTTATTGAGGTGTTTACACTCTTATGTCAGAGGTCAAACACTGAGATCCGGAACTTGGGCAGTCACAGGGCATCCACGGGGCAGAATCTCTTGGTCGAAGGGCCAGAGACAGACGAAGGGGCATCCAAAGGGTAGCACTTCGGAGTCAGAAGGCCGGGGTGGGTACGGGGCATCCGAAGGGCAATACACCAGAGTCGGAGAGACAGAGCGAGGGACGAAGGGCAGAACCTAGACAGGGGAGGAGGAACTCAATGACAGAGCAGGGGTGAAGAGGTAGGTCAGGGTATAAGTAGCCGTGGTTGGGGCCGGCCGCAGCTCCCCCTGGAGGAGGGAGGAGGAAACTGCGACAACAACATGATTTGGACTTTGTGATCCTGTCTGTTCTGCCCTTATGATCGAGCCTTCTCACGTGTTTAGAAAGTCAACTGAGAGACATTTGAGAATAGAAATGGAAAAATGGCCTGGGCATTTCACCAAAGGTTTATATTTGTTTGTTTGTTTTAGCCAAATGAATCAGTTTTGCATGACACATTGCAAACCACTCTTATACAAGTCATCTTGACCTGGTATAGTTACTTTCCAAATCGATATATTTCATTATTCGTTCATCTTCTATAAGCGATTATCTAGTAATAGGTCATGATGACATTTTCTTATCAGTATGCTCAATATGCAATTTCATTTTATATTTAATATTATTTTACGTTAAATTACATTTTTCTGTTTGCTTAATGTTAATTGATCACATGAAAATAATATTCCAAACTTCAGTGGAATTCTTGCATTCGGAAACAGTCTGATTTATTTAAACAAAAACGCACAGTCACCGGTAGGGAAGTACTTGGAATTCTATGCTTAACATACTGAAACTGAGCTCCAGATAAATGAATGTGAAGAGCCTCCAAATGGCTCTCGCATTGAGAGTCAATGACGTTTATTGAGTCACGAAAATGGATAGCTAGCAAGCACTTGATAAGCTAATAAATAAAGATAATGGATTACAGATGATATATCGCTCTGAACAAGGAAGGCATTCTGCAAACTTCTAGTCTTTTTTTTAAGTAGGGCCAATTTATTTGATATTTTAAAACATTTGTTATTTTTAGGGTTTTTGTGTGTGATATTGAATGATAGGTTCAACTTAAAGATATCTGCATTGGTATGTTTGTTTCTAATTGAGTTTGAAAGCCTAGGGTGTGTTGCATGGGTTCAGATTTTTATTTATATGATTGTCTTTTTTTGGGAGTATCGATTTTGAGTTACATTTCAACTCACAGAGCCGTTTTCGTTATCCAATTTTGTTACAAGCTGAAAGACATCATGTCCTTCAGTCAAAGCTCCAGTACCTATTAGGGGCAATTAATATATAAAAGGATTTCGTTAATTTAACATCTTGTGAATTTGTTCCACGACGTGTCTTACTCCCTGAGACTTGAGTATTGCTAGACACTTGCAATGTTGATGTTTGTTTGAAATTACAGTTTAGGGCTTCTTAATCCTGACTGCTGCTTTTGCCCCAGCTGAGCAATTAACTTTTAAAACAAATCATAAAGGAAAGATAATAGCCAAATCATAGACTGCACAGGCGAGGGTCAAGACCTGCGTATTCTCTTGTGATCACTTGGAATAGGGGTGGCTCAATGCCACTTTTCTCATTTTCGATACCAGTAACACAACCTTAAATTTCAGCCAATACCAGTGTCGATCCAATAGTCCTTTTGTTTCAACTTTGTTGTATTTTGAGTTCTATCGAGTTGTTTTGTTCGGCCTGTTCTGGCCACCGTTCTTCTACGTTTCTTTTTTTTTTTTTGTATTGTGACTGTGTCATATAGTAAAGCTGTTTGGAGCAATGCAAATGAAGGATATCTAGACTGTAACTTTGTTGATGAAGTAAAACTTTTGCATTTACACTGTTTGTTTCTTCTGTTAATCATAGTATGTCATACACTTAACTTTTAAGGTATTTATATGCCATATGTAATGTAGCCAAACAAAAGATTAAATTGCGAAACAAATAGTCTAATCCCCTAGCAGTAAGATTATGAAAATTCGGTCAGTATCGGGATCGATACTAATACTGAATATAGGATTGGCGCGTCCCTAATATATGTGGAGAAAATTGCCTCAGATTTTGTTTTCCTGTTAGTTTATGCAAACAGAATTTACATTTTATCGCTAAAGACCTCAAGCTTTTTTCCGTGACATTGTGCTGTTCACACATTAAAATAAGGTAGCTGAATGTTCAGATGATCAGGCTTGGTGAGTGAGTGTTGTTGTGACTGAGGTATTAATGCTTTTTATTAGCAGATGGTTATGTGGGTAGGCTGTAAATTTCGTGGAATTTGTGTCGTATTGTTTCCAAGGTTATATGACATTTTTTGTTTAATACTTTTATATTTGATTTTTATAGGCAGTAAAGATAATTAATTAGCCCTGACTAAACTACCGATTGGGACAAATGGTACAATATAAGCAACATAAAATCAAATGTGTTGTTATGAGTTCATTATGATTTTTTTTTGTGATTTAATCATGTTTCAACTGTTCTGAGCACTTCAGGTAATCAAGTAAGAGCATGATTAATCTAAATTAAGCTTGGCACTAATTTTGTATTCGTTTGTTTGGCAAATGATCTAATAACGGGAACATATTTAATGGGAAAGTATTGAAACTTCCATATTTTAATGATTAAGTATTCACTAATTACTTGAAATAATGAACACAGGAAGCTGTTAAGATTAGATATCTTTAGACTGGAGTCTGTTTTGTGCAAATTACCGGTAGTCCTTGACTAATGCAAATTCTCCATTGCGTGTCAGACGTCATGTGATCTGAGCGTCAGACATACATACATACATACGCACAGCTTAGTACGGCAAAGGCCTAGAATGTTCTAGTAGCTAATGGCTCACATCAGCCACGTGAATGTAGGTCAGCCCATGGTGGTTAAGCTTGTCTAAAGTGGGCTCCACTCACAAATTTCAAAGTCATTTTGACACACGCTGACACCAACGTTCCCAGCATGGCCTAGTTCCTGACGCTCACACACTGGCTGCAGCGCGTTAAGCTAGACACACTCACACACCCGCACGGTGGGAGTTGCTGGAAGACGTCATATCGATTCCCATTTTACTTTACATCATTCCTCACTGCTTTTTTGAAAGGGTGGCAGATGTTCAGTCCGGCCTTTTTAAGGTTTCCCTCATGTGCATCCTTTAAGACCTTTGGCCACACTGGGTCACTGGTTCTATTCGAAAGAAAACGATGCAACTGGGCTCACCTCTATTCAGTTTGACCAATGTGGCTTCTGTTATAATGGCTAATAGGGGTCTTTGGCAAAGGCAGATAGCATTTTTCTCTTTTAACTTGTGCGTTTCATTCTCTGTTCCTCTTTTTATGGTTTGTCATGCACCCTTTCATTTGAACCCCATCCACCCTCGATATCGCTCTTCCCTTATTCTCTACTCTTTCTCTTTTCCCCTCTTCCTCCAACCTTCTCCCTCAACTTGCCCCGTTTTCTCCATCGTGGTCCACTTCCGCCTTCCCATTTTTGCTTTCATCACCGCCCGCCGTCCCGCACCCACGCTCAGGTGAGATGGAGGAGCTGGAGGCACTGTGGCTGACGGGGATCTGCCACAACGAGAAGAACGAGGTGATGAGCAGCCAGCTGGACATTGACAACATGGCGGGGGTCTTCTACATGCTGGGGGCAGCCATGGTGCTCTCGCTCATCACATTCATCTGCGAGCACCTCTTTTACTGGCAGCTGCGTTTCTGCTTCATGGGCGTGTGCTCCGGCAGACCGGGCATCACATTCTCCATCAGCAGGGTGAGTGTTTGAAGGACCCTACGGGGTGGCTGTTTCACTGCCGGTTCTCCCTCAGATGAGAATAATGATTTTTTTTTTTTTTTTTTTTTACACACCTCCAAAGATGACAAGGTCACACCAGATTACGGCTATTTTAAGCACTAAAACACAATTTTCTTTTTTTAACCATCATCATACTCTGGGTAGTTCCAGGCTAAAAACACTTCTAACAATGTGCTCCATATAGCTACAGTAATCAGGGTTTCTGTGCTACTTAAGAGTATGCTGATCTGTGCAAGAATAAGTAGGAATTGATGATGCACATTAAGTTTCAGAAATGTGCTTAAATATTCACACCGCAGCTGTCATAACACGACGATAACATGACTTCTTGCTTCATGCTTCTTGGGACAGGGAATAAGGGGCTGGAGCAAATGCATTAGAGGAATATTCCACGCAAGTGAATCCATACATCATTACTCACCTTCCTGAAGATGCCCCAGGCTTTGTTAAAGCTAAAAAAATATTGCTCTCAAATAAACTTTTGGGGGGAAAGTAAACTTATGTTAATTTTTTTATCTAAAAATAAAGCCTCGGGACATGCATTCATTACCTTATATTAGTAAACAGGAAAAAAAAAAAAAAGTAGTTAAATCTTTTGTTTTCTTATTGCAATGAAACGATTTAATGGCACACGTAAACAAGAATGCTAAACATGACCTGTCGTTTTGGTGCATCGTGTTTTCCTGTCACGAAAAGCTGGCCTTTCCAAAGTCCTATCCAAAGTCAGCTATGCCTAGTGCCAAGGACGAGGATGAGTCAATGAGTTGAACCAACATTAGTGACATCGCCTCAGCTCTTACTCGCCTACATGCCAGATGTTTTCCTCATGAACGTGCCTCTCTTGCTAGCCGGGAAACATCAACGTCATATGGCTTCTGTGGCAGGGAGTCTGTCCCTCCTCGCTGTCCCGTTGAACATATTCCGTTTGAAGGATCTCACCTTCCAGTAATGGGAACCATAGATTGGTGTCACTAGAACCCTGTGGGATGTGCTATCCTGCAGCTCGCAGAGGAGAAATACGAGTGAGCATAAAGGTTAGGACCGGCGACTCCAACCAGGATAAGTGGGTGAAAGTTAGATGGATAGATAAAGACCGAGGTTAAAAAAAAAAAAGCAAAGGCACTCAGGTGATTGCAGGAAACGGTGTGGAGGGTGCATCGCAGTGGGTCCTCTGGTTTGATTCGTGCGGTGGTGGCATGCGATCCTTAGCATCGCAGCCGGAAGCTGCGCGGCGAGCACGGGTGACTGAAATCAGCCACATCCCGTCCCCAGCGTGACTTGCTGCTCAGTTCTGAGTTTCATCGTGTCGTAATCATTAGTTGGCAACCTGCAGTTTCTTCAACACTTCAAAACTCAGTGAGCGTCTAACAAGTGGGGGCTTCAGGTCGTGTCTTATGTTAGCAGTGCACGCACCTGGACTGTCTGGGTTTAATGTGAAAACTAATTGGTAAAGATGAGCTGCGTGAACCTCTGCAGTTCTGATGTAATGCGTGACTCATCACGTCGGTACATGAGATCAAGTCCTCAGCCTGGAGACGTATCGTACCACCTTCCCAATGGTCAGGTGGGCGGTGTTTCCTACACCTCCCACCACTGTTGTTTTTAATGTATAAACTCAATGCAAATTAGGAAGAATTACTGCAATTAGCTTAAAGCTCTCCTTCATGCTAGCCTCACAGTCAGCCATCTCGACGCTGGCTGATAAGGGCAAATTGTGAAATGGACTTCTTCAGTGATGGAAACTGTTCAGAAAGTCTTTCATGAACTGTCTTCCAACATTTTTGGTTACAGATTCATTTTATAAATGGATAAAATGTTCAAAGAATTTGACTAAAGAAAAGATGCCCAAGATACCACATAAGTTTTTGTGAAAATGACGATTACGGAAACGTTTATATAGAGGCAAGGGGCTTGTCACTGGCTCATTCTCAGAGCAGAATTACAGTCTTTCACCTATATTATGATTCATTATGTACGTGTACATTTAGGTTTTTTTTTTTTTTTTAACCAGTCTTCTGTAATTTTGAGTCTTGTGCTTACTGGTACCTGTATACTTTGTTCTGCTTAAATAAGTGATGTAGTGAAGTTCAGTGAATTGTCTTTTGAGTTTGCGGATTGTCTGATGTGCCCAAAATTTAAATGAGGCAGCGGTTTTGCTGGGAATTATTTGAAACCCATTGATTAAAATTATTGACTGGCAGATAAAAACATGGTCTTACAGCGTCTCTGTTGTTATCAATCATTTCCCCAGGCTCCTATCCAAAGCTTTGAGAGCTCCCCTAAAAGCATTGTCAGTCTGAGTCCACGCTGTCAGTAGAATATATATTGTATTAATTAGCTTGTCTCTCTCAGTGCAGCACTTAAAGTTCTGCAGGGCTCATCCCATTCGTTTGCTGAGTAAACACCATGACTCTCTTTCATTTCTCTGGCCCTTGTATTAAACAGGGCATCTACAGCTGCATCCACGGGGTCCAGATTGAGAAGGCCAAGTCACCTCTGAACTCGCCCTCGGCCACCATGAACAACACGCACTCCAACATCATGCGACTGCTGCGTACGGCCAAGAACATGACCTCGCTCTCCGGAGTCAACGGCTCGCCGCACAGCGCGCTGGATTTCATTCGCCGCGAGTCGTCCGTCTACGACATCTCGGAGCACCGGCGCAGCCTGGCCGGCCACTCGGACTGCAAGCCGCCCTACCTGCCTGAGGACAACATGTTCAGTGACTACATCAGCGAAGTGGAGAGGACTTTCGGGAACCTGCAGCTGAAGGATAGCAACCTTTACCAGGACCACTATTTGCACCATCATCAAGGCTCGGGGCCTGGGATGAGCTTGGGGTTGACCGGTCCCCCTCCGAACAGACCCCATAGTCTGGGGAGTGCCAGTTCGCTGGAGGGTGGTATGTTTGACTGCGACAGCTTGGGAGGAGGAGTGGCACCAATATTCACCACGCAGCCTCGAGCCTCGCTGACACACAGGAACAATAGCAAATTCGACCTGATTGTAGGGCACCCCCCGTCTTCTGGGCAAGGGTTCAAGCAAGACATCTATGGGAAGTTCTCGTTCAAGGGTGGGGCGTCCAGCTCTGGCTTCATTGCAGGCCACGACAGGTACTGCGGGGGAGGGGGTGGCGGAGGTGACGATGGCAACATTCGGTCGGATGTGTCAGACATATCCACCCACACGGTCACCTATGGCAACCTGGAAGGAAATGCCAAGAGGCGCAAGCAGTACAGGGACAGTCTTAAGAAGAGACCTGCCTCAGCCAAGTCCAGACGTGAGCTGGACGAAATTGAGCTGGGGTACCGGAGACGCCCCCATCACCTGTCCCACCACCATTACCACGGCCCCTCAATTCACCGGTCAGCCTCCCCACCCCTGCTGCCCTTGGAGCAGAACTCACAAAGAGGAGGTGGTGGTCCTACAGGTTCGTCGTATTTGTTCCGTGACAAAGAGAATCTGAGAGATTTCTATCTGGACCAGTTTCGCCCCAAGGAAGGGGTGCCACAGTGGGAGCACGTGGATTTGACGGATGTGCCTGGTGGGGGTGGGGGTGGAGGTG
>JAACJT020000075.1:4005056-4080574 GCA_009936485.2 Gymnarchus niloticus
GAAATACATGGAATGGCTGAGGTTCTTTCAAGGAGAGGTTTGGGAACGAAAGTTATGTTGTTCGAGCCATCCAACCAAATATCGGTAATATTTTAGAGAACAGAACAAATTACTTTTACTAGTTTTTTTATTACTCTTTATTCATATGTATTCTAATGTTAAATTGTGTTTTTTTTGTCTGAGCAAGAATACAATTACTGCCCAGATAAATAGCCTTAAACATTTTCTTGAACTGCCTAAGACTTTTGCACAGTGCTGTATATCCGCTTTTAATTCTTCTCTAGTGCTTCTTTTCATATGGTAATTCTGGGGTTAACCTCAACGACTGTGAGGCTGTCCCTTCCAGAGCCGAGGGTCACGTGGCTTTTCGAAAATGTGGGCATAGATAGAAGTAATGAAGGAATATTCCACAGAATTGGATATCTTTCCTTTTCTGCTCCTTCCAGCGGCTTGACCCAAACTCCAACCAGCATCATCCTACATTTTTCAGCCAAATTGTAATTCTCAGAGAAGTGGCAAAAAGAATTCCTCTCAGTGGCAAAAGGCTCGGTATCCACTGCAGTTGGTGTGTCAAGGGGCGGGGCCACCCTGAAAACAGGGGTTCCTTCTTCAGCGTCTGATTTGTCATCAGCAACAGCAATTTGATGGCATGGCAGCACGCACCAGATTGTTGCAAGCTGGGCTCTGATATTGAGCAGTGTTGTTGCTGAACTTCAGAGCTGACTCAGAAGAGGTTGCCCTTGTCATTAAATGTAATGGTGGCCCTGAATAAGGGGGCGCACACACACACACACACACACACACACACACACACACTCTTATTAAAATAAACTTCTTGGTTTTCAAAAAAATAATTTTTCAAATTGTTCTATTTAGTTTAATCAGTCCAGGGTAACATTTCTCTGCAAGAAAATTAGAAGATGAGGATCCATATTTTTCAGTTTATAATGATAAATAATACAAGCAAAAAATACACTAGAACTAAGTAGTTTTTCTACAAAAGCAACAGATAAACATGCATACATACTCAAGCAGTACTTTTCAACTCAGTGCCACGTACTTTGGCCCATTTTTTCTGTCGTCATGCCTGCAAAAGAAGCCGCCACAGCTGTGTTGAAATAATTTTCCTAAGGATGCCGTATACTGCGTTCATGCACCTTAGGTCTAGCCGGTGAACGTAAGCATAACTATAATCATAACGGCGGCCAGTGATTTGGCGCGGGGTGGGTAAACAGAGGGCTTTTCATATGCAGCTGCGGCAAACAAATACCCACTTCCATATTTTATTCCTTTAGGGAAGCCTTCTGTTCTCTTGTCCGTTTTTAATTTATCTATTTTCTTTTCGAATTCGCGGGTATAGGCGATGGTTTGAATGTTTTTGAAAGTGTTTTGGAACGTGATGGGTTTTGTGTTCCCCTTTTTTTTAAATGCCAGCTGCTTTATTTATTTCAACTCAGTAATGTGGGTCAAAACACTTCTTTTTCTGACTTCTATCTGAATTCTAACTTTTGATTTATCGTCAACGTGTATGTTTTTTAACATCGTTATTGTCTTGCTGGATTACTAACTCAGCGCAGAAGTAGTTGTCTATTTTGAGCTTAACCAGACCCTTTGTAAAAAGAATCAAATTATTTCATCATGTTGAAAATGAAAAGCTGTAATTACTTGCAATTAGGCTTCAAATTCTCTCTCTCCCCCCCTTCTTTCTTTTTTTTTTTTTGGTAAATTGGGGAATTCTTTTCCAGAGGTTTCAAGATTGCTCCAAATCAGTACCTTCTGAAAGTAGGAAACAATTTTCTGTTCAGTTTGAAATTGATTAATTTATCGCCGTGACAGCCTTCCCGCTTTGATATTTCGGATGAGTAATATTTGAAGCCTTGCGATTACGCCGTGGTGTTTTCTTAAAAACTCCGCTCACTTCCCTTTATTTCCAGAACTTTCTTTGGTGCCCCTCATAGCGCTGGGAACCGAACGTGTTTCCCGCGCGAACGCAGCCCGCCCTTTGCATGTTTAAGTCGACTTGTGGCGCGCAGCTAATCGTTAGCGCGGCCAGCTGCGACGCAGAATCCTTTTTATTGTAATCGGCTTCTGTGCACAAGCTTCTCCCCTGCGAATTATCGAGGAAAAATAATTTCCCTGCTGTCATGTGTTTACATATTCCTTTCCACAAGTGCCTTGTCATTTTACTCTGGGTAACAATTTATTAAACAAATTCAATAAATAGTTATCTATCTCAGCGGGCTCTGTGTGGAATAGTGCGTGTGTACATACGATGTATATGTTTATGTGCAGGGGGGGGATGCTATGAAAACCTACGGAGTCAGTGTTGAGTGGTACAGTCTAGAAGTGGGTTGTGCATCAAAAAGTAACGTGGCACAATCCTACAGGACTATTTTTCACTATTTGCCATACAGAGTCTTCAGTTTCTCTCATGACAGTGGACCTTGTCACCAGGTTCAAGGCCAACGGTGTGGGCGGAACTGGAGGTTGGATCTTCGGCTGAGGGCAAAACATAATAAAAAAAAATGGCAGCTGGATTGTTTTTTTTTCTGAGTTGCGAGTCCTGTTCGTTTCAGGTCTGGACGACATGGACTGTGTGGTCTTTGTAGCTAAACCCGATGACCCGAGAGAGAAAGAGCTGGGGGGGGGGGAGAATGGGAAAAAAAAAATCCTATTTGTCTAAGCGCATGTACGAAAGAGAGAGGTCTGACATTATGCTGGAGGAGATTTCCAAATACGTTTCCCCCACTTGTCTGTCCACATCAAGTCCTGATATATCTGCTGTTTTTTATTTTGCTTGAGCAGGGGGTTTGCTGGTGCTGTTTTTCCACCCTCCGAAATGATGTATCTTGTTTGATCTTCCCTGGGCTAAACCACAGGAACAGTTTAACCGCAAGGCACATGTAATCCTGGTGTTTGATGGTTGCACTTTTCATACTTATCTGTGTTTTCCTTCCCCCGATGTTCTTCTGTTATTGTAATTTACCTTTTTATCTTTATTTGATTTTTTTCTTAGTTTTTAATGCATCATATGCATGTGTCTGAAAATATAAACAGAAAAATGAGTAGCGAGGGCTTGCTATTACCCCTAGTGATGGGTTTTGTTTATGAATGCTTTCCTGCCACTCTATCAGCTTGGTTTCCTCGCTCTACAGGCCAGGGCAACATCTTGACTGGCCCCAGGTCTCACACCCCAGACTGTGAGCCGTCCTTATTGCCCAGGATGTGCGTCACGCCCCGACTGACCTGCACGTGGCTCTCTGAGAGGTGCCACCATCACAAGTGAGCCCCTCAGAGCCTCCAGTGTGCAGCTGTTTGCCAGACGTTAATAAAAAAAAAAACCGTCGTGCTAAACTTCAAGGCCTCCTGCCCCCCGATCTCATGCCCGGTTTTATAAATGGCGACACGCAACATTTCATCATACTTAAGTATTTATATATGTGTGTGGAACGATGATCAGTTTCCAGCCTGTATTCTGAACTATTAAAACAGCTCTGCAAAACTGTGACTGGCGTGGTAGCCATTTTTTTTGTATTCCACAGACTGTATGTAATAAATCTGCATTCACTTCATTTCTGTAATGAGCATTTACTTTGAAGACTGCATTTGAAGAATTTTTTTAGGTCTTTCATTCTACGTATTTGTTAAATCCTGCATCAAGCTTGAGCTATATTCTTGTGGCTTTAGTTTATTTATTTTTTTCTCAGTTCTCTGCCCATTGGAATGTTTGGTCTCTTTTGCACGATAAGGAGTAGCACTTCCTGAAAGTTAATAATACCAGTTGGATGACAGAGCCGGCCGGTACAAGGGTGCTGGAATATTGCTTTTACTTTTGATGATGGTATCTGGATGGGGTGCTTGAGTCTGTTTTCCTTCTCTGCGTGTGCAGGTTTGTTTTTCCTGCACGGCGCTGGGGGGTCCTCTGGAAACAGTCCGTGTCACTTCAGGTGTGTCAGGCGGCTTGTGAGCGGTCCCGCCGTGCCTGGCCGATCAGCCGTTGGCCTGCTGACCTTTCTCCGGCAAGGCGGTCCTGATGGGAGCTGAAGTGTGGGGCTGGTGGCAGTTAGGATGCTGGGTGGGTGTGTGTGTGTGTGTGGGGTGGAGTGCCTTGATGCGACGGGCAGGTTTGGATCAAAGGAAATCGCACCCCCCGCTCTTCCCGATCTGCCAGGTTATAACGTCCTGCCAGCGGACGTGAATGCGCTGAGGACTGGCAGGGATTTACATTCGTGCTAATTAGGGTGGAATAAATGATTGGCTGTTGGCTACATCACTGCTAAGGGTGCCCAGATGCACACGCCATGCACACGTATGGAGCAGGGGTTGGCCGTGCCGGAGCTCGTCAGCAGAGACGCCTCTCTGGGCAGGGCTGCTGTCGGCTGGGATTTAACCCGCCACATTTGTTATAGCCTCTCCCTCTGCATCCACGTTAGCTGCTCCTCTTTCATGTGAAGGAAGTGACACATTTTCCATAAAAAAAAAAAACACATCTGAAGTGCTTGTCTTACAGTGGCTCAATGGCTGGCACTGTTGTCTTGTACCACCTGAGCTTGGTATTCAAATCCCACCTCTGGCTGTGTATCCATAGAGTTTTCATGTTCTCCCTGTGGTTTATGAGATTTCTCCCACAGTCCAAGGAGATGTGATGTAGGCTAATTGGCACATCTAAATTGCCCCCAGTGTGACTGGACTATGCCCTGTGATGGGTTGGCCCCCCCTGCTTGTGTTCTAAACTGCCTGGGATAGGGTCCAAGGCCCCACTGTGACCCTGCATAGGATAAGCAATTTGGAGAATGGGTGGATCTCTTTCTGCTGGACCCCCCCCCCCCCCCCCCCCCCCCGGGGGCCCCCCGGAATCGCCCCCGCCGGCCCCCCCCGAGGGGGGGGAGAAGGGGGGGGGGGTGGGGGGGGGGGGGGGGAACTGCGCCAGTCTGGTGGCAGTGGATGATTTCCTGAAGGGTAAAGGCAAAAAGGCGGAGGGTAAGAGTGGCACGGCTGCTCCGGTGCAGCAAACACAAGCATGCTGGGAAAAGAACGTGACTGGGATGGGGGGTGGAGGGTTGGCGGGGGGAGACTGGGAATGTCGAAACTGCCACAGCTGCGGAGGCGGGGCCAAGCCCGTGCCGGTGCATGGGGGAGGTGGGAGCTTTTCAGGAGCGGGCGGTAGCTGTGCGGCTGGGGGTGGAGGAGGCAACAGTGCCGTTTCTGGCCGCCCCAGTTCAGCGTGTGTGCGGTGTGACTCGTGCAAGAAAACCGGAAACTTGTACGACATCAGCGAAGACAACAACCCTCTTCTGGAACCCATGGGGGGCAAGTATGAGGGTGGAAAGGGGGCCCTGATGAGCAGCGGGGGGGCCGCTCAGTCTCAGACGCAAGCGCAGCGGCGGAAATCGGGCTTAGGCGGCAGAGTGCTACGGAGGCAGCACTCGTACGATACGTTCGTAGACTTGCAGAAAGAGGAGGCCAGTGCCATGGGCATGGGCATGGGAGGTCCCATGGGCCGAGGGGGGATGGGAATGGTGCCCCAGCCGAGAAGCGTGAGCTTGAAAGACAAAGACCGGTTCATGGAGGGAGGCAGTCCTTACGCCCACATGTTTGAGAGACATGGGGGGTCAGAGAGGGACCGGGACAGAGAGCCTCTGTTTTTTGGTGCCGACCGGGCAAAAAGTGGGTCCTCTTTTGGGCTGTTCCGAAGTGGAGAAGGAGCCGGGTTACATCGTCGGTCCTTTGGGGACAGGAACAGCAGGGACAGTGAGAGAGGAATGATGGGAGGTGGGGGACGTGGAGGAGCCATGGGGACCTACTCCTTATCCAAGTCCCTCTACCCAGATAAAGTCAACCAAAACCCCTTCGTTCCAACCTTTGGAGATGACCAGTGTCTGTTACATGGTGCCAAATCGTACCATGTTAAAAAGCAACAGCAGCAGCTCATGAGGTCCAGAAGTGGGGAGTGGAATGACTTGAGGAGCTCGATGGGGGCGACCTCTTTCTTGCCCGCTTCTGCCACGGCAGGGGTGATGTCTAATATGGCCAACAGATTCCCCAAAGAAGTCAGCCTGGGTGGAATTGGGGGACCTTTAGGGAACCATCATGGGGGCCCCAACAACAACAAGCTGCTGTCGAGTAGGGAGGGGCACGGAGCGGGGCAGACGCAGAGGCCATTCAACGGCTCCAGCAATGGGCACGTGTATGAGAAGCTGTCCAGCATCGAGTCTGACGTCTAACAGCGGTGCATGGGGTGGTGGCGATGTGCAAATGTGGCAATGAGACGGAATGAAGAGATGACTGAGTGCCATCTGCAGGGCTCGCGGAGCACGCAAATTCAGGGAACTGGGGGGTGGGGAAAGTGGCCAGACAATGGGATTTACCTGGATACAGATCCAGACAGGAGCTTGTGCCATTTGTGAAAGTGAAAGTAAGAAACTGTCAATGTTACTATATAATATGAGACGCTAGGAAGACTTGCCCGTGAACACGGCCTCAGGTACTGACAGAGTTAAAAGATGGAAGAAAACCAGACAAAACTGATAGAACTCTCCTGGACATGTTTACTCAGCACTTCTCTACTTAACTCTTTGAATTCCTCCTCTTCTCATCCTGCACTCCAAAACACCAAAATGGACAGATTCTCCTAACCCTGGTTAACTGCGGAAATCCAAGTATGATCAAAACGACAGGGTAAACTGACAATAATTAAGTGAATAACATTGTTAATACAGTAAATTCAGTATAATAACAATGTTTATTAAAATAGCTTTCAGTTGTGTGTTTATGAAAATATTTTATGCTGTTGAATATTTGTAGGGTAATCTTTGTTAGCCAACATAGCAGGAAGCTCATATTCAAACAAAACCAAGTAGCTGTTAGAACAACATAATTGGGTTTCCTGTTATGTTTTTATATTATTGTTATTATTATCATTATTATTATGAATAACGATCTGTGTTTAGTTATTTATTTGCTTATTAGGATTGTTGTAAAAGGTCGTGAAAGGCATGATTTGCACAGTACTTCACTGTACTTCAGAAATTGTATTTTGTGGGATGTTTCATGGTATTTCAAATCTTACTGGCTGACAAATATCGGCAAATATCTCACTGCATAGTGAGCTCATGCCATGTGGTTCAGTTGCGTATATAATCTGGTCTGATGGAGCTGAACTTGCTGTGTTACTGGAAAACATCGCAGAGGCTAATGACTGGTCTCCGAAAGTTGGATAGGGTTTAGCACATCGTGGAGGACACCTCAAAGCTTTCTCCAAAATGCCCTGGAACTGCAGAGCACTGTAGCGCAGGACACATTAGCTCAGACCTACCTTGCAATTTTTACTTTCCTTCCGAGTGACCAAAAAACCGGTGTGCTGCAACACAAATGAGCCCAGAACTCTTCGGAAACTTGTGTCCGATGACTAAAACACGTGTTGCGCTGAGATGTCGTTCACAGCACAGCCTGCAGCCCGTGAGTTTCACGTTAGCCTGATCTGGACTGGACCAGACATGGAGCCGAGTCTGATTTGTCCCAAGCCTGCTTTAATGTACATCGTGAGTCTGGAGTGGGCTTCTAATTCCAGGTGTTTTCAACATCTTCTAAGGGCTGCTGGTGGAGTGAGGTTTTACACTGAGCGCCGTCTTCCGGCTGAAACACGTTTTATTTTTGCTTGGAAATAATCTCACAATGATGATAAGAACCACATGAGGTGTCTGGGAAATTCTCAAAATGTCTGTGTTTATATTTTCAAATGAGGGAGATGCGATGGGCTAAATATAACAGTAAATGTTGAGAAAACTAGTCATTGCTAGTCTAGTTAATCTACATTGTTTTACCGCTTCTTTTTATTTAATGGAACTTTATTGAGCCTTGGATTAAATCAGGGTCATTCCATTATCCTTTGATATTGTTCAAAATGTATATTTCTCTCTCTGTCTCTCTCTGTCTCTCTCTCTCTCTCTCTTTCTCTCTCTGTTCTTTTTATACTGCAAGTGTTTGGGACTTACGGTGACCAAAAGTGAGGCAGGGAGGAGGTGACAGTGTCAGTTCTGGTTAAACTTCAGTGTGTTATCTTTAATCGTGTACATAGAAACCTTTTCAACTTTGCACAATTAGCAGACAGTCAGGATGTAACTTTCCATACATTTAACATAAAATAAAGGGTCAAATAAGTATGAAAAACATTATAAAAATACAAAAAATTAAGAAACTACTATGGATTTTGCTGATGACAGTATGGATACTTTTGTTTTGATCACATTCGTTTTATTATGATATGTTATTAATTACTTATTTTAAAACTGAACTTTCTTGTCGTTAAGGAATGATGGTATTAAGTAGAGCATTGTGAAGGCAAATGATTTTCAGGGGTCGTTGCAAAAAAATCTCTATATGAGCATGTATGTACGGATGTATGTGCTACATCCGTACGTATATGCATCTATGAATATATGTTTGTATCTAACACAAAAAGGTACGGTTATTCGGTAAATCGCGTGCATCTGTGGCTTTCTCCGTAAAGCGAGCAGGCCGATTAGGGAACACGGGCGTCCCCGTTCCGGCATGTCCGAAAAAGGGACACCTGCTGTGTTATCGCGTAGCGTTTTCAGTGACGTCACTGCGGCCACGTGGCGAATGGCGTGAATTCACGCGTTGTCCAGTTTGTTTAGGCACACGTCAGAGGTTACGCCAGTACTTTATGGCAAAAAATTGCAGATTGTGCACTCACTATTTTCTGTTTTTATTGTCAAGCAATTTTAAAAGTCCCTATTTTTTTTTTTTTATGAGAATTAAACACGCAAAACTTTAGACAATCAGCTCTGGGAAGTCTTGGGAATCTATTCAGACTGCCATTTTAGTGAACACTAATGGATGCGAGTGGTCAATGTGCGGCTCTGTTTGCTATTTCAGTAGTGACAATTATTTGTTACTTTTTTAAGCCTCCCTATAATCATCTAACAAGGGAATATTAGCGTGTGTGTGTAGTGACGAGAATCTGACAACTGTTCTGATTTGCATTTAAAGACAGGCAGCAGACTTGAGTTTTCTTTCAGGTAGCTTTGTGCCTCCTGAAACACCTTAAATCTCACTGTAAAGACTCACACTAGCAATACTAATGTGCATTTCACACTGTTCATTTTACTTCAGTTTGCACATCTGCAGCCTCAATATGAAACAAATGCCTTTCTGTAGTACTCCAGGTGGTTCGTTTATTTTATCTCTCAAATCTTACAGTGTTCTATATTCAAGTCATTGTCTGAATTGCTTTTCCATCCAACCATCCATCCATCATCTTCTAATGGTGTCTCAAGGATTAGCTATTCATAATTATATTAATTACATTGATTACCTTAATGCCTAAAAGTTCCAGTGTCCCACATCACAAAAATGACAACAGCACAATCAGTGTCAAAATTTTATTTTCAGGGTGCAAAACCACAAACGAGTCAAAATAAGTCATGTCTTTATATTTAAGGTTTAAACATCCAGTAACATTCCAGCCCACATAGCCATTCTCCAAAAAATATGAGAAAATGTTTGAGCAGGAGTCAAAATGACAGGAGAAAAATGTCTAAAGGAAGAGGAAAGTGGGTCAAATGTAAATATAGCAATCTAAAACTGGCATAAATGTGTATGATTTCACATATGGAGTACACAATGACACAGACATGGTTTTATTAAGGAGGGTTTGCAAAATTTTTTTATAATTCATTTGCAGTTAAAAATCCTAATGTTTGGTGTTGTGTTTTGTTAGTATAGCTTTAACTTACTTTTTCAAACATGCGTGTGAAATGAGCTTATGGTAAATTGTATTTGATCTGAATTTTGAACATTAGAATACTGTACCAATAATACCGTGAGAGAATAAATCATGCCGTTTATATTGTTCTTTGGGAGAGGGGAGCTTTGATTTCATCTTTGTCATTTTGTCTTTTCACTGACTGTACGTTTTCAGTGCTGACGAGGCGAGCAGAGGGGTGTATTTTCTAATCCCCTAATTACATTTTCTCCAACTGAGACTGTTTCTGTCCGCTATCTTCTTTTTCCCTGTGAATGGGTGAGAGGTGGGCACGTGCCCGCGTGTGTCAGAGGAAGTAACTGAACGGGGGAGAATCCGGCATTCTGGGAAGGCTCAGTTTGTATTACTGTGTTTTGTGAACTGGTATGTAAATAATCTCCCTTTACCTTTTAATAAAAATTCTATAAAAGTTAGCAAAAAAACTTCATAGAAATTTGGGTAACATTTTATGGTCAAGAATTGTTGTGGAGAATGTTTTATAAAAATTAAAATGATCAAGTTATATGTAGTCTCATTGCATTTGTTAACATTAAAATACACACACACACACACACACACACACCATATAGATGCTTACCCTCAAATTAAAGACGTTATCTAAAAGCTTTCTTTCCCCATTATGCCAGAAATTTTGACAAGCTGTGAATATTTCACATTTTGTTAAAGGTAATTTCTTCCTCACCTTTAAAATTTTATCATAACAGCCCCCTAACTGAGATAACTCCCAATGATTTATACAGATAATGTAAATGTAAATACAGTAAAACCAAACATTTCCTCCATTTTTATGGAAATAAGGACATGAATAATACCGTATTACGAAATGCTCGGAGTACTCCCAATAGTTTTGAAAATGACAACATTGGTGTATGATAAGTGCAGAAATTATTATATCTCTCTTTCTTTGCACAAATAAGCCTTAAGTATGACTTTCATCTCCCTGCTCTCGTCCCACAATTATTTTTATATTCTGTGCCTCATTGCGTCTTTTTCATCTGTCCTCTGGAGACATTAATTTCTCTGTCTGAGAAATAAGTGCCCTCTTGATCCACCGACCCTGATGACTTTCCGGAATCGGTAGTAAAACGTGTCACATTAAGCAAATGTCGCGAGCCGTTCAATATATTTGTAGAGCTAATTTTGCTAACTATATAGTTAAGCAGCTAATTTTGCTAACTATGCGGTTATATCCCATATAACTCAGATGGTATGTAGGTTTGGAATGTTACATGTGCAGGTTAGGAGTCTTACCTACCTTTAGCAAATGGCACCATCACGCTACTGGAGACTTGCCTTCTGGTCACAAGATTAATTTTCAAAAACCGATTCTTCGCCGCAAATATGCAATAACTCAACCGCATCTAACCGCTTGAGGATAATTCATCCACTTTCCCTCCCTTTTCCTCTTTGTGGTCGCCTTGCTCTGTTTCATTCATCCACAGGGAGGATATGTCCGCAATAAAAAATGCGTAAACAATGCAGTGAAAATGTACGCACACAGAGAAAAACCTTGGGCCTGGATCTTCAACCCAGTAGCTAAGCACCTTTGTTTGAGGTTTGAAGGAAACCTTGTGACAGGTTAAGTAATTCACTGAAAAACAAGACAGGTCATCTTTGAGAGGACAAGAACATCATCCTGTAATTTGGTGGCACCTGGCTTGTAACAGGTTTTCCTGATCAGGCTGATGTCTACATGTGTTTTTGGTCCAGTGACCTTTGATAAAGTTAGCAGTGGTGACAACAGTGTGGGGTGTTTGGCGGGCCTGAGCAAGGAGAAAAGTGATGAACTTAAGTACTGCTGGAATTATTAATTTACATCTTTGCAATTTAATCTGGAGCACTGATGTTAGGTGTGATGTCAGCCCAAGACCCAAGGCAAGGAAAAGTTGGGTCTTTGACTTTGATTGAAGGGTTAAGGTAGAAGGGGCTCCAGATAGATGAGACTGTGGGTAACTTCACCTCATCTTACTCTCTTTTATATATATACTATACCTTGAAGAGGTAAAATCCCTGTCAATCCAGTTAGAGATTACCTTGGATGTGCACAGGTTAACCCATGTGTAACGTAATTTTGACTTTTTTTTTCAGTTCATCGTGAGAAATCTTGAGTAACTGGGTTTTGGAAGTCAGCACCTTAATATTGAGGCTGATTGCTGGACAAGGGTTTCAGTAATACCCTAAAGAACAAAGCACATGAGAGACTGTCTGATTAAATGGGAAATGCCCTAATTGAATATCTTATCTTATCGTAACCGGCTGAGAGTCATGGGCACAGACTCCCGCTCATTATTTGGGTTCCCTAGATGTTCCAAGCCAGCTGGGAGATATAATCCTTCCAGCATATCCTGGTTCTTCTCTGGAGCCCCCACTGAGTGGAACATGCTTCAAATAGCACCCTTGGGAACCATCCAGGTGGTATCCTTGTAAGATGCCAGGCTCACCCCAGCTTCTCCTATCAATACGAAGGAACACTGGCCTTCTTTAACAATCTCACCTGATAGTACCCTGTCATTGAGAGCAAATCCATTACCCCTGTGGAAAAACCTTGTTTTGGCTGTTTTTACTTGTGAATTTGTTCAATCAGTCATTACCCACAGCTAATTACCTTAGTTGTGACAAGGGACACCGACTGACCAGCAAACACTGAGCCTTGTCTTACAAATTGACCACCACTTCGCCACCAATGACCCCCTCAGTGCCCACAAGACTCCAGACACTGAACTGTCAATCTCATGTTCCCTCTTATCATCACTTGTGAACAAGATGTCAAGGTGCTTAAACTCCTTCACTAAGGGCAGACTGTCTTTCCTCTCCTATGAGGACCAATCCAATTTTTTCTGAGCGAGTACCACGGCCTTGGATTCGGAGGTGCTGATTCTCAGCCCTGTGGCTTCACACTCAGCACTGAGTCAATGAAGTGCATATCAGAGGTCCTGGACAAGTGAGGCCAAAAGCATAACATCATCTGCAAATAGCAGGGATATCTCCTCCCACACCAAGTGTCCTTCCAGCCACGACTGCACCTTGATACTCTGTCCATGAAAATCAGAAACAGGAGAGGAGAAGAGATGCAGCCTTCTCAGAGACCAATGCCTACTTTAAACAACATTGATTTTGTGCCAAGGATGCGGGCACAACTTACTGCATTCATACAGGAAGAAAAAATATATGTTAGCCCATATTCTTGTAGAACCTTTACAGTAGACACTGGAGCATGTGATCATACACCGTCTCTAAGTCTATGAACACATGTATAGGTATATTCTGCCCACAAATTCTCACACAGCTGTGTGTGAGAGAAGAGTTGGTCCTCTGTTCCACGGCCTGGCTGGCATCTGCATTGTTCCTCCTGAATCAACCAAAAGGTGGAGTCTCCTCTCCATTGACCTTTCATAGGTTTTCATATTGAGGCTGAGAAATGTGAACCCCTAGAGATGGAACACACCCTACCCACCCCCTTTTTAAAAACAGGAACCATCATCCCCACTGCCAGTCCATATAAAGTTGAAGAGGAGCATCAGCTGTGTCACCCCAACAACATCCAGTGCTTTCAACATCTCTGGACAGATTTTATCTACCACTAAAGCCTTTCCACTATAGAGGACTCTGACCACCATAGTGACTTCAGCCACAGTGTCTCCTGGTGAGAGCTCAGAGTTCCTCAAGGTGTTCTTTCGGTATCCACAGAGCTGGTCAGCACTTCCCCTCTGCAGCTGAGCACAATGTGAGCAAGGTCCTGCCTCTCCTTCCTGAGGAGTTGAACTGTTTTCCAAAAGATCTTTCAGGCCATCCAATGGTCTTTTTCTATGGCCTCTCCAAACTTCTCCCATGCGTGTTCTTCCACAGCTGCCTTTACTGGAGCCTTTCTAGTCTGTCAGTACCTTTCAGCTGTACCAGGAGAGGAGACTCCCATGCAAGAATTGCCCTGAAGAGCTCCTTCTTCAGCTTGACAGCTTCCCTCACCACAGGTGTCCACCAGGGGGTCCTCAAGTTACCATCATAACAGGCAATAGCTGCCACAGGTCTTTGCAGCCACTGCAATGATTGAGGCCATGAACACGGTTCTTTCAGTCTCAGCGTCCCTGACCTCATCTGCCGTGTGGATTATTCTGAAGACATCAACTGAATTCATCTTGCATAGAAGCTTCAGCCAAATGTTTTACTGGTAAACCCCGACGGCTTGTCTGTCCAACACCACTAAGTGATATAAATTACAAATTTGATCATTGAACTTTGACCAAGGGTGCTGTGGTACCATGTACACTTTATAAACATCCCTGTGTTCAAACATGTTTTTTAAACTCAAGGGTAAGATCTGGAGCATTATTCTTCCCAACCATGCCCAGGTAAGTCCACTGTTCCCCATGTGGTTTTTGAAGTGTCCCAGTATGACCGTAGGCAGTATCCTATCAAAGACATCAACCACTTTTTCTGTGCTAGGTAGTCCTGCTTGGTGTGCATGTACAAACAACAGTTTGAGTTTTCCTCTCCAGCTCACACATTCACACAGAGGCAAGCCTCGAGTCCAAGGAGAAATACTCAGGTACGCAGCTCTCAGCCTGAGTATCCCCAAACCTGCCTGAGGTATTTCACCACAGAGATATTGACTTCACCCCGGTCATCAAGAGATCTGCTTCCAGTACTCACACTGTGTGTTAAGGTAAGGCCGACACTATTAATCTGTAAAGTAAATAAACTATGCAGTTAGTGTCATGCATAACCCTGTCTATAAGAGATCCTCATAGCTAGATTTCAATGTATTCAACAGAAGTTACTAGACTCAGCAGTTTTTTTGAGCTGTCACTTGGGTGAACATAGGATTCACTGTTAGGTCAAGAATAAAGTATGTCTGTCTCATCCAGCAGATGTACTAAACAGCGTAAGAAGTAGTTTTGGTGCATAGTGTTACATTTTTATCTGGTACTTAAGAGAAAATCAGATTATTTAATCAAATTGTAATGCAAAAGTTTACCATCCACTGCTTTTCATTTTCAGTAATGCAGTATAGTAATGTCGGTTTTTGTTAATGTATTATAGCTTTTCCCAGAATGCTTTGGTGTTCTTTTCATGCGCACCAGCCAGCTACTCTGCAGTTGAGTCAGGCTGGGGTGCTAAAGTCTTCATCTGGTCTGTACAATCAGGGTGGGTGGGTAGACACAAAAACGTTCTGACACATTTTTTTAAATGTAAATTTGGCACGCCATTTTGACACTCTTGTTTGATCGTTGTGTAACATGCGTGAGATGCTTAGAAGTTGCGAGTCCGGCTCTGAAAAGTTTGAGAGAGCCACAGATGGACGACATTCTTATATTCTGATGAATATCGACTGGGATATGCAGCAGTAATACAGGCTATCCCCTTCATAGTCATGAGACACATGTAAGTATGAATAAAACCTGTATTTATCCTAAAAATATGCCAGTGTATTGGTTTACATTTTGCCTTCACTGATTCAATGTGTCGTGTGGCACCTTCAGCTAGTTTTTCTAGAAAGCCAGTGGTACTACGTTACACTCTTCAACCAATCAGCAAGCACCTGAGGTGTGTTGCCCTGGTCTTAAACATAACTCTGCATTTTACCTTCAGATGTTGTATAAAGCCTAGTCCAGTACTGCTGTGATGTTCGGATGACGTTTTTCAGTAGTTAATGTGGCATCCTGTGACATCCCCTGGTCGGATTGTGTACCTGTAGTCAGACCATATGATTCTCACCAAGTACCCTGACACGGGGTGAGGGGTTTTCCCGTTAATTAATTAATCACTGGGCTGCAGAACCTCGTTTCCATTTGTGTGATACAGGCCTTATAGAACTAGGCGCTAGATCACGTCTCGTGTTTAGCAAGCATTATGAACTGGCTCAGCTGGAAAATATGGATCACAGTAGCACCCATTCAGTTATATAAATACCCGACACACATGTTCTCTGTAAGATGGTATAAAAATGATAGCCCTTTCATGGGAGAATGATTTTCATCCATTAATATGCATCTCTCAGATAGGAACATTTGCCCTTCTCTTTGAAAACTTGAAGGGTCACATGCATCAAGCTTTTGCATCAGTTTTTCCCCATGAGCTGCTTTAATACTTCCTTTAATGTTTAATCTAGAATTTTCAAAGACTCCGCATCCAGTGCAGGGTGATGGGAAGCCAGGAGCGTATCCCAGGAAGCACAGGGCACCGAGCAGGATACATCTCATACGGGATGGCAGTGCATCACTGGGTACACACACACACGCACGCACACACACACGCACGCACACACACGCACGCACGCACACACGCACGCACGCACGCACGCACGCACACACGCACACACACACATGCACGCACGCACACACGCACGCACGCACGCACACACACTAGGCATTGTTTGAATTGTGGCATGGGACAGGAATGCCTGAGGGAAACTCACACAGTCAAAGGGAGACCAGGCAAACTCTGTAAACACAGGCGGAGTTGGGGTAGCTCTTGAAAAGTGAGCACTGCGAAGACGTGATAGTAACCATTCCCAAAACAAGGCTGGACTGCATTTCTCTCAAATTCAACAGCTTGTTTTTGTTCAGCGTGCAAAAAAAAAAAAACATACAAAAATAAACAGGCTGGTAATCACTGGTGTTATGACAACGAAACCAGCTTTTAAAATGGTAAAAGTCATGGCTGGATAATGACAAACTAGGAGAATATTAATGGGATCGTAAAAGTGTGGTCATGTGATCAGATCAGAGTTTCCCTATCTCCCTAATAATGAGTCTACAGCTGGTGATTTGTGTTGAGCCTTACCTGTCTGGCACTGATGCACAGCGGCACACAATTAGAAGCCTTCCTTCCTTTACGCCGTTTTCAATTCAATGAGTGTTTTGTTATTCGTTTTTTTGTGGGTGTTCTCATTTCTGTTGCCGACGTGCGGCCTTGTGAAGGGGGCCGTTCTTGGCGCACGTCCAAAGATGTGCTTCACGTTCAGGATGGCATTCGGTGCGCAAAGTGAGGAAAACACGGCGTTCTTCTGCCACAACCACAGTGCGTTAGGCACACTGCAAGCACGTCCTCCGTGAATCTGGCAGAAACATAGACTCACGGGAACTTGTACATTCACACAGCGCAAGCAAGACGCGAATACAGCCATTGGCCAAGCTTACCAGATAAATCTGGAGTATTTTTTTTCTTTTGGTAAAGATACAAACTGGTGACTATTTTTGTCAAGCATGATGAACTGTATTTGCATGCACCAGTGAACTGGTATAACTGGCATTGAAATTGCAGAGATTGTCACATTTGCATTGACAATATGAAATAGATCTGTGCAGTCTATGACAGTTATACATCAGAAAATCTATAATAATTAATATTGATATTATATGGAAATACAATTTTAAATCTTGCCTTTGCTATATGCCATAAAAAGACAATTACACTGAAATTTATGCACTCTAATTTTATGAAAAGGGTTATTACAAATAGTAACAAATTCCCACTCTCACCTTCCATGTTTGTTCTTTTACTGTTGACCTTCATTTTGCATCCTATATTTCTTGATCATTGTATGCTCTAAATCCCTTCATAAGCTTGTGCCACTGTACACAAATGTGGTCATTTATCAATCAGTACACAAGTGGAATGTTGACATTTTATTCTAAGTTCTTGGCTAAGGGATATTTCTCTCTTCTGAGGAGCAGAAGAGTAGCTACAAGTAATGTAAAAATCCATATTTATGCTATGCTTTTCAGCACTGATACGCAAAAGGTGTAATTTGTGTGAGCGTGTTTCGAGTTTGCATTCACATTGTAATTCTTAATTTACATTCATCAATTCAGAAAATTCACGGGCAGTGAGTCTCTGTGTATTTTACCAAACTACAGCATTTTACTGTTTTTACTAAATGGAGGGATGTGATCTACAGTGTATGATCAGGTGCAGTACATTTAAAATATTGAAGATATAAATATATTAAATTACGTGTGTCATCTCCTTCCTAGTAGCAGGTTATAAGCAATAAATTCTATACATTTTAGACAATGAAATTTTTTTAAAACACATATAATATCCAGTATGTCTTATGGTAAATTTTGGTTTTAATTTGATTACATTAATCCTTCCTCCCATCTCCATCCTGCTTTCCCTCCCATTCCCACAATTCCTGAACGCATTGCAACACATGTCACTACTTCTTGACAATTAACTGTTACCTAGCAACGTGATCTTTTTTACAGAGGGAGAGAGAGAAAAAGGGAGTGTGGGAGGTTAATATGATGTATGTTCACTGTCCTACTGGATTGGGCATAGCAGGGAAGCAAGATGCAGAAACACACACACACACACACACACACACACACAAACATGCACTGCAAAAAAATGTATCCCGAGCAGGACGCCCACATTGATTTGTGATAGAGGCTTCGATAGATGGGGGAGGGAGAATACGGCACGCAGCAGATGAAGGATGGAGGACAGAGAGAGGGAGGGATGGTGAGAAAGGAAAGAGGATGACAGAGAGAAATGGAGAGAGGAGACAGATGGAAAGGAAGGAGTGAGGGAACATTTTGGTGAAGGGTGAAAGACAGAAGGTGACATGCAGAGATGAAAAGAAAAAAGTGGGGGGAAAAAGGAACGAGTGGTTCTTATGGCAACGAGGATTAATATTCTCAACATGTAAGAGGTAAAATAGGTCATAGGCTCCATAGCGGTTACAGGGGTGGCCAAAAACAGGCATGGCTTCATCCCCACAAAAAGAACAGTTGTGGTTTATCATTAAGGGAGTGTACGACCTACATTGTTTTCATAAAATACTGCACATGCAACTAAATATACAACTGTCTAAATGTTTAAACAGCCTCATGCTGTATAAGCCACTTAGGATTACAGTCTGCTAAGCAATGAAATTATTAACCAGAATATTACATGAAAACCTGTTAAAAACTGAATTTTGCTGTTTGTTTTTCCAGTCATTGCTGAGAACACTGTGCTTTAGACTTTATTCTTTGTAGCCTAGAACAGAACCTAGAACAGAAAACAAGTCTGTGACGGACTGCCACCAAGTGGCTGAGGAAGCACATCTGTGTCCTCCATAAGACAGCATTTTCACTCTAATGGGAATGTATTTTTTTATCTGGAAACTCATCAATGAACAGACCGAAAAAGTAAAAATGTACAAATACTTTTGATTTTATTTGTCTTTTGTCTTACATCCTCATACATGAACATTTCTGTCATCGATATGTTGGATTTAAGCATGGCTATAGTGAAGATTACGATTTTTATTCTGCAAGTGAACAAAATGCATAGATAAGTCATGTAAATGGCTGCTATGACACATTATAAATGCGTTTTAAATGTGTAACAGAAAGGCAGCATTCATTTTTAATTTTGTTGTTGCTTTTCCCAATCTGCTCCCTGATCTTTTGGAATGTAAAAATGGACTTGTTTCCTCTCAGTTACTCCTTTCCCTCATTCCGGGCCTTGAGTATTTTGTATCTGCCCCCACCCGTTTGTACACTTTCACCCTCCTTCTCCGCAGTGGTATATTCACTGGACATACCCCTCTTACTCGGTACCTTAGGGGGTATTTGGCAAAACTTGCCCCTCCTCCTTTCATGCTCTGAGGAGGCAATGCCTTACCCGCACTTATTTCCTCTACTCTACCTACTGCCTCGCGGTAGCCGTGGCGACGGAGATGGGGTTCCATCGTTGCTAAGCGATTGGTGAGCTCCGTGATGCGCTTCTGCAAGAGAGAGACTTCCTTGAAGAGATCGTTGAGGGACTCTGAGAGTGGGCGCACCCTGTAGGATACACAGGGCACTGCAGTTAGCCTTCATGTTTTACTGTAGTGTTCATTACAGTCAAATGTCGAGCATACTTACTACCAACACAGTGCTCTGGTATATGTAATAAAGCATAATGGTTTTAATTATATGATTAATGTGTTTTGCATTTAAGCTGATTCAATAATTACTGTGTAGATACATTTCCTGGGCTGTTGTGTGCATTTCTGAATTCTAACATTTATCACCAGTTTTTCTATTGCTTATTCGTTGCAGGCTGAACGTTTATACACTCTGAAGCAATGATCCTTTATGTCAAGACCACAAGAGTTAGTGTCATTGGGACTGGACTTCTCTATGATGAGGATATTAGCCTGAGAGAAAAATCCCAGTAACTGAATGGAACACCAGAAACCATTGTTTTAGTATAAACATGGCATGTCGATGCAGTATTTAATGAACTGATCACACCTGGCAGCAATCATTTGAACTAGCTTTCTGTTGGAGGAGATGCTGCCTGTGATTTGCCAGTGGGTCCATTTAACTCCAGCTCGTCTGTATTAACTTCTCAAGGCCTCAGAGGACAGAACTTTCAAACCTTTCTGTTGCTGCTGGAACTTCACCATATCTTTTTAAACATTGCTTGAAATTTAGCTTTTAAAGTCTCCCAGCCACTTAATCAAACAAACTGAATAACTGATCAAACAGAAAATAAATGAACATGAAAACTTTTCACTTATTAATTCCTTGTGCCTTCATTTATGGTGCCCCTCCGCCAACATTTTAATTCAATTAGGATGTTTTTCCTCTTGTAACAGCCACGACTGACATGTTGCCCGGAGGGGTAAATTTTATATGGGATGCAGCGTAAAAATTTTGATTTGGCATAGGGGTTTCTGCAACAAGGAGCGCCCCCGTGGAATAGTTTCTTTGAGAACAATAATTTCCCGATGCTTTTAAAATCAACAAAGCTCCCTTTTAGTAAAACACTTTATTAGGTGATGCAGAAACTATATTACTATATGACCCTGTCACACACACAGACACACACACACACACACACACACACACACACACACACTGCCCCGTGATCACTTCTGTCATTCTTAAGCCTTCTTTTTTAGACCTTGTTAGAGTGCATGCTGTGCAGAACAACGCATTATATATAATGGATGGAAAAGTCACATGATAATGTATGGCAGACGAAGATGGGCAAGCTTGCCGCTCAGGTACCTGGAATAGTCAGGCAACAGTGCACTAGGCTGGGAGAGAAGCATGTGCTTGATCTCGTTAAAAATCCTCTTCCCCCACACGTCTAGAACCCGGGTCACGCTGCGTACCGAGGCCACGTTGACATTGTCCGCTGCCACGGTAATGGAAACACCAAAGTATCAGTCATACCATACAGGAAGTCATATAATACTGAAGATTCAAATAATCTTGGGTGAACGTTTGTAATGCAATGCAATAAACACAAATAGTGTTACTGCACTGTGTTCTCTAACGGATCAATGATTCCCCTGTTTTTCATAGTTGAAAATGTGCTAACAATTAAATTAAACCTCTTACTTCCTTCTCTGTAGTTCCAGAATCCATAGTCAATGTCATTGGTTTCCCCAGCCAATGGCTTTGCGAGCACCATGACAACCAGCAACATCATCATCCTTAAGGGGGGAGGAGCCATGCTGATAAGACACAGCTGTACCTGAGAGAAAATACCAGAAGGAAGATCAATAGAATTCTTCATGCACTTGACTTGAACAGTTTTTCCAGTCTTGTTTCCAAAGTTCTGGAGAAAGAGAGGGAAAGTCATAGGGGGCACACTGTACTGGTGTTTTTCCGTCCAATCTGGCCAAGTCATCTACTCGGCTAACAAAATGTACACCGTATTTTGCAGTGAATGTGCTTGTATTTTTAGGGCAACTTGTTAACTTTTTTAAATCATTTTTCAATGTACATTTTTCTAAAGAAGGAGCAGGAGATCAGTTAGCATAGCTACTTAAACATCTGTATCGTCTATTGAGTGAAAGAAAAAAATGCAGCCGTCGTTGACAAGAGGAATGAATCCAATGAGCCGCGGAACACACTGCAAATTTGCATATTTAAGTGTCTCAGTTAATACGTTCTGTGTGAGTAAAGCGCAGCTAGGTTGAGCTGAACAGGGTAGTTCTGTGACGGGAATTGTTGTAGTCGGGACAGACAGACAGGTATCATGGATATCCAGGCAAGAAGGTGTGCGTTATGCTGTGCCGAACGAAATTAGACCGGAGGGAAAAGGCAAAGGGAGGAATGTCACAGCAAGGAAGTTCGAAATCACTCAAAATCACTGCGGTGCTTAGAAGGGATCTCAACACGTTTCTGTAAGTGTTACGTATTACAGAGGGTAATCTGATTAATAATTAGACAGGCCAGATTACACCGCACCAAGAGGCTTAAAATATAAAAAGATAAGCAGGGATGAGCAGGGAGATAGAAAACCCTCCAAAGATATCATATTCAGGCATCATAAATGCTCTCTCTTTGACTATTGAGTTTTTATAAAAGTGTCATTGAATTGTTCAATGTAATTAATATATATATATTACTTGTAGGAAGATTTTAAAAATACTGAAAATGTACAAAACTCACCTTTACAATTATATAGAACACTCAAAATATCACCTATTAACATGTATCATGTTACATAATTATATTTTCTATGTAGTATATTAATTACCCAAATAAGTCATACAGATTTATATTATGACATGTCAATACCTTTTGCATATGTTTTGCAAACCACCAGGACAGACAAAAAGGAAAATTTCTACAAAGTACTACAAAATACTTCTGGTACGTAGTAATGAACTGTACTCACGCTTTGGAGAGAAGAAATTTTCTGCCTTGAAAGTTTGCACTGTAATTAAAGTATGGTGCAAATCAATTAACTTATATGTTTGCATGAACTGGTTCTCTTCCCGGTGACAGTTTTGCTTTTACCGCGCCGTGCTCTGCATTCCCCCTCGGCAATAATCACGCGATGAACCATACGGCCCTTCTGAACGTGGTCAAGCGTAAAGACCCCGTCTCATCTGATCGTGGCCAACGCTGCCTGGATGCGAGCGCACTGTTTCCTCTCCCAAACCCTCCTATCCAGCTCCAGCTGTTACCAGATGTGTCCTTTTCCTGCCTTTCTTCGTTTTCCTGGGCTGTTCTTTCTTGTCGTCTTTCTTTTTGTTCTTTCCAATAACAGGTTGTTGGTCCCTACTGGTATTACTTGGAAGGTGGCTCTGTTGATGCCTGGGGAGACTTTTACCAAATCATGCTGCTATCTTAATGATGTCATCTTATTGGCAGAAGGTGCGTGACGTCAAAACAAAACAAAAATTCAGGGTTACTTTCTGGCATAGTTTACATCTAGAAGTTTAGTTGAAAAGAAATGAAAATAAAGTCCATAGTACGAGTTTCCTTTCATATGTATGTCTGCCTAGGTACTTTTTTTCTGTAGAAGATTGTGGTGACGTGATTTCAGGTCAATAAGAGTGAGAGAAGGAGAGAAGAGGCTGGGCTGAAAGACCCAACATGCTTTTATTCACTGGCAACCAGATGTTGATTCTGCTCCCTGTCCTGCTCTCACTTTCTGTTTTTGTGAAGCTGCTAAATGTGAGCTCAGTGTTGGCTCCGCATGTTTTCCAAAAAGCAAATGATTGCTTTCATGTTATTTTCTTGCACAGTGACCGTTGACTGTAGGACTGCTGCATGCAAAAAATGACACAAAACACAAAAAGTACACCTGCTTGTCATTAAAACACCAATTGTCACCTCTACCAAATTCCTATTCCTTGTGCTCCACTAGCTGTTCTCTCTCTGTATGTCTATGTATATCTCTAGAAAAAGAGAGCGTTAGGGACCACTGCAGTCTTGGGTGGCAGGGCCACGAGGCAAGGATGGTGAGGATGCAAGTGCGAGTGTGAACAGGATTCAACAACAAACATAGAAATAAACACCAGGCTTTGTCCTGAACACATGGTAATGAACTCGAAAGATAAACAAGACAAGGCTGGAATCGTAGGAATGAGACATACAAACCCGCATGACTGGGGCTTTACAAGTTCGGGAACCAGGAACAAGATGCAGAGGATAAAAACAGGACTGGCAATGATCCTTCCACTAACACGGAATATCCTAATGATTCTAGCCTCTCAGAACAAACCAAACAAATGAAATGAAACTAAAGAAAATCAAGAAACAGAACAGAACCTCTATCAAGGCCAAGGCTTAAGTAATAACCAGGTAAGACATATGAGGGTAATCAGAGCAAAGCAACTGGACAAACTAAACAAGGGAATGTGAGTACACCGTACACTCAAAACCTGGTCAGGCCATGGGCATCCACAGCGCTGGTGCCGATATGACAGAGAAATTTCTGAAAAACCAGCTAAAAATGCCTGTTTCATGAAAATAATTTGGCAAATTTCAGTGGGGAAAAAAAAAAACAAAACCAAAAAAGCAGTGAAAATGAAACAGCCAGAAAAGGAAACACAGAAATACAGCATGCATGGAACAGCATTATAACAGCGATGCTCTAAATACCAGAAAGAACACAGTGTCATCCTCGGTGACTCCTTCATGCTGAAATACCCAGCCGGTACAGTCTTTTTCCAAGTAGCCTTTCCTTCACCGTTCATTTCATTAATGGTTGTTTTTATTGTCCAATATTGTGTAACATTTGTCTAAGGCAAACCAAACATGTTAATTTGTCATCATTCAGCCATTACACGGTATTTACCACCTTGTCCAGCTTTCATAACAATACCACCCCAGCAATTTGAAACAGATATTTTTCACAATAGATCTAAATTAGCATTACACAACATTGCTGCTTTTCTACATTACTGTTAATTGCTCGTGCTGTAGTCCTGTGTGTTTTTTAAAAAATCTTAAACATCATCTATCTGCTTATCTTGATCAGGGTCACCTGGAGTTTATCCCAAGCAGCATAGGGCACAAGGATAGGGACACCCTGGATGGGGACCCGTCCATCGCAGGGCACGAGACTGGGGACACCCTGGATGGGGGACCTGTCCATCGCAGGGTATAAGGCAGGGGACAACCTGGATGGGGGGCATGTCCATCGCAGGGTATAAGGCAGGGGACAACCTGGATGGGATGCCCCTCTATCACAGGTCACATGGCAGGGGACACCCTGGATGGGGGACCTGTCCATTGCAGGATACAAGGCAGGGGACAACCTGGATGGGATGCCCCTCTATCACAGGTCACATGGCAGGGGACACCCTGGATGGGGGGCATGTCCATCGCAGGATACAAGGCAGGGGACAACCTGGATGGGATGCCCCTCTATCACAGGTCACATGGCAGGGGACTCCCTGGATGGGGGGCATGTCCATCGCAGGATACATATGCGGGCACACCCACAATCACACACTTTGGGCAATTTTGAGACACTGATTAGCCTAACTGGAATACCTAGAGGATACCCGTGTGACACAGGAAGGACACTCAAACTCCACACACAGATATGAGATATGGACCCACGACCCGGAGGTTTGGGGAAACTCACCGAGCCGCCAAAAATTTTAAACAGTAATTTTCTATTTCTTAAAATAAGGCATAATAATTTTCATTTCTTTCAAGGCAGGCAGGGCACTGATTTATTGCGTATGACCTACAGTACGATTACTTGTTAATACTTTGTTTCCAATGTAACTGAGTACTCGTAATGTGTTCCGTCAGAGACGGTGACCCAGCAAAGCATAACAAAATGACATTTTGACTCATTAATTAAACAAATAAATAATAATCAAGCACTTTATTTATCCCTGTGGGGAAATTCATAGGTTTTGCGTTTTCTTAGCTTGCTTTCCAAGTTGAGAGCCGAGTGTCAATGCCTGGGTCCCCTAGAGCAATTCAGGTTGAGGGCCTTGCTCAATGGCCCAATGGCGATGTGGAAACTCTTGCTGGCTGCAGAATTTGAACCTGAGACCTTTTGATCACAGACACTATCCTAGGCAGCCTGGGGCACACTCAGGATGGAGGGCCAACCCATCACAGTGTATAATCACATACTACAAACAATTTAGAGAAGCCAATTAACTACAGTGCATATCTTTAGACTGTGGGAGGAAACCCTCAAAGCACAGGGAGAGCATGTAAACTCCACATACCCAGACCAGAGGTGGGATTCAAGCTCCTAACTGCAGAGGTGGGAGACAAGAGTGGTGACAACTGAGCCACTCTGCCCCCTAACTAAATGTAACTTAAATAAATGTGATAAAAAGCAAGAACAAATCTGTTTTAGAGATTATATATGTATAAATAGAAAAAAATAAAGCTTTAACTGAAGACAAGGCATGTGAAGAAAAACAGATAATTTATCCCCAAAGCAAAAAGGCAGGTACGATTAAACAAATCTCTTCCCTCTGTGGAGCTTTTTGCAGTGTCCTCCTGAAAAGCACAACTCGGGTACCAACCTTTTATTTTATTTTTATTTCATGTTAATTGTAAAAATGCATTCTGAATCCTTAACTGATTGCTGACAGTGATGTTTAATGATTACATAATTTTCCACAGTCATTCTTTCATGTTACTTGAAAACTCACAAGTAGCAGCAGCAATGGGGCCTATGCCTGAATATCATTAAATAATCAGCCTTTTCCAATCTTATTCATAACTCGCGTTAGCTTCAGCATCAATTAGCAGCATCTTTCAACTGTGTGATACTATTGACAAATATCTTGATATGTGAGTTTTCGAGGCGTAAGGCAAGTAACAGGCCGAAGATTCAGTCACAGGAGCTGCAAAAATTATAAATGTGTCGAGGAAACCAGCCTCATAAATCATGACAGCATATGTCAAATATCAACAAGCTGTATCAAAACAATGGAGAAGTGGCTGCAAGTCAAGATTCACTGACGGGGATAGACAGACTTATAACAAGATAGTCGCTAAATACCACATGTGACCACAGAACTGAATGACACCTCTCTGACTCAGTCTCAACAAAAACTCTATGTTGTGAGCTGGGGTGGTCCTGGCACTGCTGGTGCCGTAGGTGGGGTCCTGCTCAGGTGCCCCCCTGCCACTGGATGAGTGCATGCTGATAACTTTTACTTCTTCTTCATTTTTAAATAAAGATCTTGTTGCCGCTTCACTTACAATGTTGTGACCGGCGGTATCACTCTGAGTGTGAGAAATTCTACTAGGGGCCCACCAGCGTGAGGAGCTTGTAGAGGGCCGCTCATCCAAAGCGAAATTAACTTGCTATGTCCACGCCCCCCACCAGATGGCACTGTAGGCAGTCGACAAAAAAGCTGGATTTTATATGAAAGGTTGCCATTACAAAAAGGTTTATATCCAATGTCAATGCACAGATCCATAGCATGGAGTAAGGGCTATAAAACCTAAACCTCTGAGCAGTGTAAGAAAGCAATATTATCCAATGAGTCATCTTTCGCCCGTCTTCTTGCATGTCAATATATGTTGACGTTCAAGAAAGCCAAAGGATGCCTTCAATCCACCGTCTGTCGGTGTGGGCAGCCATCTTGTGGAGTTACTGTGTACAATGATTGTTCTGTGTTGTCGCATAAGAGCCAAGGAATGCTTCACCATTAACCAGAACCAGGTGTATCATATGACACACTGTTCCCTCACGATGTTCCCGTATTCCAAAATGATAATGCTCCTATACACAATGTTAAATAAAATTAAAACTGCTTTCATGAAGAACAGGGTGAACTCAGACACCTTCCATGGCCTCCCCAAGTATGAAGTACAAACATCACGAGATGTTTATGGAAAGTTCTGGAGCAGCAAAGGAGAGTTCAACCTGCTTTATCTCTCAGTGAACTGGAATCTTTTCTGCTTGAGGAATCCAATCTTCCATTATAAACAGTTCAGAACCTGATGACAGCATTTCAAGAAGACTCTGAACTGTTTTGAAGGTAATGGGTGAGCCTTCATAATATGTGGGGTATGTTTTGGATGTAAGCTTTGAAGTGTTGCTTGTACATTGCTTTAGACAAAAGTGTCTGTTAAATGAATACATAGAAGTAATCTAAATTATGTTAATCACTCAGTGGTTAGCACTGTCGCCTCACAATGTGTGGGTATGGGTTTGGATCCCATGTACACCATGTTTGGGGAATTTGGGAGCTAACTGGAATCTCTAAATCACCAATAGTGTGTGATACTATGTGCATGCAAGCCCTGTAATGATTTGCAATCCAGGCTGTTCTGCTGCCTAGAAACCAAACTTAGATCCTCAGGTATTTAACAACTTCAGACCCATCTCTAATGTAGAATTTTCATCTAAAACTCTAGAGAATATTATAGCAACTCAACTTCAGTCGTACTTCGATGAAAATGATATACTCAATATATTCCAGTCTGATTTATGTCAATGTCACAGTACTGAAACTGCTTTAAATTGGATTGTGAATGACATATAAATATGAACTCATACTGGCAAAGGGACAGTGCAGTTGCTCCTCAATTTTACTGCTGCTTTTGACACAATTGACCATTCTATCTGACTGTATGGGCTTGAATCAGAAGTTGGTTTGTCTGAAATGGTGTCTTGTCTGGAAGTGGTCTACCTCAAATTTACCAAGTCATTATCACTATGTTCAAATATGTAATAGTGGTAGTGCTTCATCAGTGTCACCAGTCAAATTTGGAGTACCACAGGGGTCAGTGCTTGGACCTGTATTGTTCTCCATTCTCTCCAGTGGCTTCTGTTAGGTTTAGGACTGACTTCATAGTAGCTCTTCTTACCTATAAAGTACTTAAAGGTCAAACACCAGCCTACTTGACAGAACTGATTAATGCCAATATTCCAAATCATTCACTTAGATCACAAAATTCAGGTCCCCTGCTTGTTCCACCTATAAATAAAATTACTGTTGGCACTAAAACCTTTAGTTACAGGGCCCCAAGATTATGGAACAATTTTCCAGCCTATGTATGGGATGCTGAGTCAGTGTAAATCATTAAATCAGGACTAAATATATTTATTTTTATCTGTGAACCAGTTCATATATAATGCAAATATATATATACGAACTGGCTCACAGATAATGGACTTGACTATGATTTGCTCTTTGAATATGGTATATTGTTCTTGTGTCTTTCCCTGTATATAATGGTAGCTTGCCCAATGGGGGGGACAGTTGCCCTTGGACCCCCAGAGGATTTTTTCTCCTTTCTGAGGAGTGTTTGGTTCCTCTCCTCTGTTGTCTTCTGGCCTTTCCCTTTTTCATCAAAATACACTGTGAATACCACACACTCCTGTTAAGTGCTTTCAGGCAACAGTATTGAGAAAGGTGCTATAAAAAATACACTGAATTTAATTGAAGTTGAATTGTTTCCTTTCTAGCTGTGGAATAGACTCCAGGACCCCCTATGATCCTGGATAGAATAACTGCTTGAACGCTGGACGGATGCATGAGTAAATGTGAGCACAGTGGCACTGTGGTTAGCATTGTAGCCTCCCACCGCTAGGGCTGGGGGTTCAATTCCTTATCGCAGCTACATGTGTGTGCAGCTTGCATGTTCTCCCTATGGTACACAAGTTATTTCATGCAGTCTGGTGAAATGACATCTCTAAATCTCTCAAAGTTCATGTGCCTCCTGTTCATGGTGTCCCAGGCCTTGAGCCTTTCTCTATCTGGCATCAGCTCCATGTTCACTGTCATCCTGTATTGGATAGGTGATTACATGTGAACCTTTGAAATACTTCATAAAGTGATGTCTACTTTCTTCACACCCTCTTTTTTCAACCCACCAGCCTCCACACTTACCTTCTGATCCCTAATATCACATTTCTTGCATCATTCGGACTCAACCTTCAATTCAAACATCTTCTCTTTGCTCAATGCATGTAGCCTACACATATCTGACCAGTTCCATCTTTCACCGTTGTTCCTTTTCCTCCCATTGAAAATTGCTCTGTAAAACTAACCTGCAGACATCACAGTGAATGTGATATTAGAGCAGGTAGTTTACAATAGAAAACTGCTATTAAATATGTATATATAGAAATAAAAACATCATATAAAGTGAGTTACAGAGAAAGGGATTGATGAGCAGATTGATCAAATGTAAGTCTCAAGTGATGCTGTTGCCATGGCAACCATGATGAAAATAGTGCTGTGTCTGGACAGAAATGACAGAATATAGTAGTTTGGGAAACACAAAGTGCAAATGAGATGAATATTCAATTCAGTTTATGGAGAACTGTGTCACTTTAAAGTAGATGCACAAACTTTATGAATCCAGCCACATTTTTTCAAACTAAAGAATACAGTATAGCATTTCTGTCAATCATGTTGATGCTGCAATCCATTGATCAAGCAACCTATGCATATTTGAGCTCACAGAAAGGGAACTATAATCTCTCTGTTCTGTACACCTGTCTGGATACTGCAAAACTGTGGCTTACATTGTGACTGATTACCTGTATTTAGCTGATATGCTCATACAAGACTATGGATTGCAGTTTCTTCACTGCAACAATAACAACAGTAAGATTATGCATATAGCATTTTGTCTGTACAGAAGGACCTTTCTCACACCCTTTGTTCCTTCACTTCAAATGATGTGCATCACAGATATTTCTCTGTATGCATCTCCTGTATTACAGGCTGTCAGTGTAGTTAATTGAACTTTATTGGTATCTAATAATGCAATACCTGAGAGTATGATAATAACCGTGTTTATTCATAGGTTTAGTTATGCTATGTGTTCATGATATTTGAAATATTGATGTAAATTAATGATTCGACATTACACAGAAGAGTTATACGTGTTAAGGTATACGAAATGTATTTCAAAAGGAATGATGGGGAAAGGGAGGGGATACGGAGAGGGATGTGAAGGGGAGAAATGTGGGAGGGGGTGTGTGAATCTGTGTGTGTATGCAATTTCGAGGCGGTCCCTCCGTTAAAAAAAAAAAAATAAGAACGAACGTGTGTATACAAAATTATGGGAAAATAAATAGGGAACACGTTCTAGTAACTCAAAAACGAATGGGCAAAGAGTTGTGCGGGATATTGGAAGTGTCATCGATGCGTTTAGTTTTGAGTACGTTTACCTAACAAACGGTGTGTGAGAGAAGGAAGGATAGGGGAAAGAGGGGAGGGGCGGGGGATTTATGGACCTCCATGGACTGGACTGACTGACACCTCGATTCTGCACCCTTTATTGTTTTTTTTTTTTTTTTTTTTTGGAGGTGAGAACAAAACAAAAAATAAAATAAAATAAAGGAATTGGTGGGAAAAGGCCTCTAAATAATGTGCATGTAACGGGGCCCCCGACTCCGCCGCCACTGGTCTGGGTGGTCCCGACGGAAGAGGAAAAAGCGGCATAGCACTCCACTCGAGAGCGGGGATTCCTGGTACAAACGGGGGGGAAAACAACAACAATAACAACATCAACAACAACAACAACACTGCATCCCGCATGTCGAGCGCGGGCTCCGGTACGAGCTTCCCTGAAGGTATCGTATCTGCTTTCCTTTTGTTCCTTAAGATCACTGTCCGTCCTGCCGTTCTCCTCAAGCCGAGCCTGAGGTGTCCTTCGCCCAGGTGGAAAGCTGGCTATCCGGGCACATATCGAATCAGTGCGTCTCTTCCAGGAGGCGAAGCCCGGAGCCGGCTTCCTCACCACAGGATGCCGTTAGCCGTTTCGGGGCATTCGCGGCTAACAGGCCGGCTATCTTGTTACTCAGCCTTCTAAACTGGCCGATTGCTTCGTTCTCTTTTTTCTTTTTTTAATCCGCCAGCCATTCGGTGTTAGACGGAGTCGTTTAAGGAGCTACGTGGCTAATGGAAGAAGACAAAAGGCGCGCTGCGTTTGATCTGTCACGTCGAGCATTTTCGCCAACGACGTTGTCGTCGTCGGTCCGCTTTAGCTAGCCGACTAGCATCTGCTGTTGCCCCGCTGCCTAGAAATGCTCTGTTAACCTGTAACCAACCAACACAAACAGCTGCTGTTACAGGAAAATAAGGGTGTCCTGCAGCTGGACACCGACCTGGGACCGACTGGTCCTTTCTAAAGTAACGCCATTGTCGACTCGCTAAATCACAGGTTGGTGTTGTCCTACACAGTACCTGTTAGCATTCCCAACTTAAGTGAACTGTGTGCATTTAATCTTCTAATTGGTTGTTTATGCTCGGTCAGACCTTAATGTAATGCGTCACCGTGTGTTAATTTACAGTACTGTGTGTATCGTGGCACACAATGCTACCCTATTTGTTTACAATGTGTAATAATGAATTAATACAATCTGGTCGAATAAAATTTCATCAAGAACAATGGGGGCAAGGATGCCCCCCACCACGGTGCTGATGCATATCACAAGGCCCATTCATGACTAATGACCCTGCTGTGCTGATATCATCCACTGATTAAACCAGCCTGTAATTAGATGTAAGTTCCAACTGGTGTAGTCTTTCAGAGCTGTGGAGTTCTTCTGATGATCAGAACACCTCTGCTGTTTTCATGTTCTTCCCAGAGCTCAGTTGGGTCACATTCAGATGTTTTTCTTTGGTTTTTGGATCAAATACCTGTAGCGATCATTGCCTGGTACTGTATAATGAGTTACCTTGAATTGTTGCTGTCATTACTGTTGTTCGTTAGTGAGATAGGACTGCGGTTGTGTGTGTGTTTTAATAGGCCCACTCCACACAATTTTTTTCTTAAGAGATTTCAGGATTATTTGCTGCTTGAATATTTACAGGTTTGGATGTTTTCTTGCTATAGTAAGAATCTGAAATGTGAATATTTTTTCTAAGCTATATGGAGTAGCATCTGTGCTGATTTTTAGATGAATCCTCGGAGCGCTCCAGTGCAATATTTCCACAAAAATGCTGTAAAACTTGTACATTTAAGTCTGTGATAAATCTTGAAAATCTGATAGGCAGCACAGCAAAACTCTCAAACAGTCCCTGATCTCCTGGTGACCAACCGTACCTTGATGCCAACCGCTTAAGCTGGAACCAACAAGTGGCTATGATGGACAAACCATGACCTATGGATGAACAAAACATGCTTTTTTGTGTTGGGTGTTTAAGTTCTGGCCATGAAACCATATGCATCTTAATGTTTGAGCTATCATACTAAGGTCATTTGTCACAATGTGGAAAATGAAGCGTGAAAGATTATGGCATCTTGAAGGCAGCTGCAAAATTAGGCAGAATCTTGGTGATTTAGCTTCGTCAATGGCACAGAAAAAAACTTTTGTGGAAAGAAGTAATTTGGCAAACCTAATTTTGGATACATTTTAACTTATAATACTCCAAATATAGGTCTAATTACATAATGTGTGTGTTTGCAACAGGTTTCACAATTTGATTTTAAACTGTATATGCTAGTGGTACAGTAGATCTGCAATAAAGGTTAGGTTTTAATAGTAAGGTTAGGTTTAACAGTATCAGCAAGTCTATCTTTGTGGTTTGGGTTACTTTGCTGCTCAAACTGACACAGAACTATTCTTGCACCCGTTTAATGTTGAATATTTCTCGACTGCTACCTTTACTAAACAAGTAGTTGTTTTGCTGCACTGTCAGTGATTTTTCAGCTGTATAGTCTTTGTCAACATCTCGTGCCCGTGTGATTCATAAATGAGCTCATGGATTGGCAGCATAAATGTCACAGGTAATATGTAAACATCGACTGTTTGAAAACGTGTGTAATTTAATGACCTTGTTAAAGTGTTTCTTTTGAAAAATGAACGCAAGCTTGATCTTAAAGGAACAATGCCTGAAAAATTAATGTATGGGAAGATAATTTAAACTGGGGGACGATGTAATTTTGGTGGAACACAGATAGGGACAGGCCATTGTAGGCTACAGCTGACCCCCTAGCATTATTCAGACATTTCAGGCATGCTAAAGCACTGGAAGGTTTTCACTGGCTATTCTATTTATGACAACCAAGCAATTTCATTATCTAGGATTTTTTTTCTGCTAAAAGTCCTTCTGCCCCTAAGTTTTAAGCAACAGTCTAAGAAGGTAACAGAGTAGTTATATCGTGGTGGACAACTGCAGAGTCTTGTATGTAAGAGATTTAGTTTTCTTTAAATATAGAGCATTAAGTGGATAAGGTATTGTGTCGACGGTAGTCGGTGCAGCCAATATGTGCCTTTTTATTTAGTGTAAAATGTTTGCTCTCCTATTTTTAAGTAGACTGGAATGTCAGGAGTACAAGTCTTTTAAAGGTTTTGGTTTATTAGGCCTAAATGTTTTGTGGGAGATGGGAGGCTTTGGTATTGTTTGCAGAAAGCTTCAGTTGTATAACAGCGGCCTATAAAGTAATTAATACCCTTTGTATAATTAACAAAAATTGATAACAGTTTCATTGAGGTAAATATTTTAATGGAATCACCTAGATCATGTGCTTGAATGCGCCATTATCAAATCACCATTGTTCTATGTCAAATTTTTACAAGGTGCTTTTGCTTACTTTTTGTTGTTGTCTGTTTCTGTGACCAGAGAAGGAACACAACTTTGAGTTTACCTCGTCATTTTTTTGTTGATGGGTAAATTTGCTTTCATTCATTGTTATTCGAATTCTCCGTCCGGCTTGAGTTTCCTAATGATGAGGACAAGGTGTGCTGTAAATAGTTTGTTATGGAATAGAGCAAAATGTTTACAGAGAAGGACTAAAACCTTGGAACTAACATGATCCACTTTCATTTTTCATGTGGGTCATTCCTGTGTTTCATTGTACGTTCTTCACCTTTTTGGCAGCAAACGTAACCAAGGACCGTTATTTTCCCTGAACTTTTTTTCTTGCAATGAAATGTGCCCACATTTGTCATTGAAAATATTATGCTGCCTTGTATAGTGTTGTCTTTTTTTTTAAAGAGCATTTTTTAGATGTGTAGTCATAACTCTGTGCCCTTTATGAAATCTCCAGCTTTTAATTACATTTTGAAAAATGTATGTGAAAGCGCAAATTTATAATAATAATTATTATTTAAGTCTTTCTCCAGTGAAACAGACGCATGGTTACACAGCCATGGTAATGTTTTCAGTTAGCTAACAGAGCTAAGTTCAGTTTTATCATGAGGCTTAATTCAATTTTATAAGGAGTTGAAGTTAATGCAGTACAGCTGGTGGAACGTGCAGCAGTGGTTATATTACTAGTTTTTAACATTCAGAACTAAGTGGTAGAAGTTTATGTGGGACACTGGAGGTTTTATGACTCTGGGATTCAACTAAAGTGTTTTTCTTTTTTTGGATTGTTTTGATTGTACATCAGCCTGCTTGAACAAAGTATGGGTTATGATGCATAACCAACAGTCATTCTTACTGAAGCTAGTAACAGCTTAAAACTGTTGTAGAAATAAATCTGCTGGTCAAAAACGTCTGCTCTAACTCTAGGCATCATGCGACTGTTGTATATTAATTGTATTTTCACTGCAGTTTTGATTAAACGTATCAATGGATGTTGATACTTTTGACACTCTGAGCAGCAGTGAGTTTTTTCTGAAATATCAAGGCTAAAATAATATTAAGCTACTGTTTTTTAGCAAGCAAGGTGACTGAGTTTCAGTCAAAAATAAATTGTGCTGTTCGCAATCTGACCATAAGCTACTTGCTAAAACGGTGAAATCTTAGTAGTTTTGATATTTATAGACTGCCCTAGTCGATAAGAATGTTCTGGCAAAAGTGCTTCGTAGACACTTGATTGTGATGAAGACTGTTTCGTTTTAAAGTCATTTTCCAGTTCTTGCTCTGCTGTACTTGGAAAGGGTTAATTCTAGGGAGCGCTTTTTGCGAAATGTCAACTCGGTAACATTCCTGAGGTTGAGAGAAGGAAGCTAAACTTGAAGCCTGCGATGTCTGATGGGCCCACATACAGAGTAAGCGATAGCGTGCTGTCTGAGCAACCGAACGACGTGGGAGGGGCCATGATGCTGTGGGGACTCCTCAGCCAAAATCGCTTCAAGTCAAGGGTCCAGCTGTAAAGTGGGCTTTATTTTAAGCTATCAAGAACAGAACAGAGTGAACAAAAATAAGTCGCTTTGTGCTTAATGAAAGATAACACAGCTGTTAGCGGGAGATTGAATTGAAGAAGAAGCAGACGTGAAATATATTGCTGAGATGGTATCTGTGGCAGAAGTAGCCTGAAGTATAAAATTCGGACTGCAAGAGGAATTCAATGAAAAAGCAAGGAAAGTAGCATATGGGCTTGCAAAATAAACTTATTTTTTCAAGGCCTTTAACCAATAATAACTATTTATGGAACTACAAAGATTAAATCTCTTCCTTTGGTAAACTGGGAGGTGTGGCCACCAGCCGTTTAGATGAGTCATGTGACCAGTGTTCACCGTCAGATCCATTTGATTTAAGTTTTTTTTTTTTTTTTTTTTTTTTTGTCCTGAAGCTTCAGTTCCATGTGTATATTTTTTTTCAATCCAATTTTTGTAATTACATTTGTGTCTCATGGGCCTTGTACCTGCCGGATTTCCATTTATTGTTCGATACAGAAAAATGTATAATAAACTGCTCCTCAGTATTATTCCTCATGACTGGGGGACATTCATATAAAATTACTTCACTAAAACTTGAAAAAGTTGGTGGTAAAATCACATGCATTGTATGATTGAGCCTCAGTTTAAGGCTCCAATCCTTCAACCCTAAAGTAATATTTAAGTATTCCAGTGACACATTGATAATACTGCTTGAAAATTTTTCAGCTGTTTAATGTGTGTGAGGTTGCATGAGAGCAGTGATATGTGATCCTATCTGCAATTGACAGTTGGGTTGTGCACCAAACAGTAGATACTGCATCGCCTAACAGAAACCGTTTGTTCAATATGCCCTGTACTCCATGGAGCTGAATCAGCCTGCGGGTGGAGCAAAAATGCTAATTGACTAACGCCCGTTCAAAATCGGTGGAAATCGGTCTCTTGCGTGCGCTTCCTGAATGTGTCGTAAAGGGTCGATGGTGGCTGCGGAGCTGTGGGATGCGTGTGATGCTTATAAAAAAAGAGCCAAAGCTTTGCTGCCCTGAAACGCATTCATATCTATGGTAAAGAAATGGTACAACATGTGGCCAATTTGTACCATTGAGTAGCACACAGCCAATGAAGGCGCAGGGTCAAGCTTGGAAACTGCTGGAAGCCCTTGTTGTTAATACTACTTGCTCAGGACCACGAATTCTATTGGGTTGCCACTAAGGACAACCAAAAATGTCTTTTAAGTAGCTGGTGACTAATGACTCAATTGAACTATCAAATATAAGCCCCGTTGTTCTTCCTGTGCGTGAGAACTAATTTTGATTGTACTGTTGGCATTATACTTCATTATATGATTGTCAAAGCACCCTCCGAAAAAAATGTGCAGTAATTTTTTAAAATTCGTCATTCTTTGATGATGAGCGTTCTATCAACGATTCTTATTTCCAAATGTGACTGGCTAGTTATGAACTGTAGGGTTGGATCGTGCATTAACTAGCTATGTGACTGAAGTGTGCCATCAGCTTCGTCTCGCCGAACAGACTAAAGGTTGACGTTGGCACTATGAGACTCCTTGCCTAGTACTTCTATCTGCACAAGCTTCATGATGCTTCAGCCGTCAGGCCTACTGAAGCCGACAGCAGGCACAGCTCTTTCAAAATACCTCGAGTCTTCCAACCTTTCCATTTCTCGTCGCTAAAGTTTATATCAGTTGCAGTTTAATGTTCATTTTTGAAAAATCTGAAATGTATTATCACATAGCAGAGATGATGACCAGGAAAGGAAAGAAAGCGAATATATCCACACATTTTCAGAAGTGCAAGTTTTCAAACGTTTTTACGGCACGGTCCACTCGCATGAAACTCGATTATACAGCATATTTGTGTGGTGGGGGTGGATGAATAATATCCCTACAGCCCTCACCAGTGCATGAGACATAACGGCGTATCAGAAGGGCACATTAGTCTTGAGTTTGCGGCTTGAGCTGGCCCTGGTCGCTTTCCATCGTCGACACGCATCACAGCTGGCCTGTTGTGCCGACAGTCTTCTCTTCGGCCCTGTTTCATGTACTCATTTTAGACACATTCAGCCGTGCATCTCAGATTGTAACAGCTGTGAGGTCCAGATAAGTGTGGATATCAATGGTAAATAAACACAATTCAAATGACATGTATATGCACATATATAAAATAAAGTGCGATCTTCAGCTAATTCAGCTCAAGGGCACTGACAAATCAGCAATTCATGTGATCTTTTCTTACAATACCCTTGTTGTTTTAAGTATAGAAATAAGCACATGTATCACATTAATATGCAAGGGAAGAGGCATAGCTCAAAAATGAAAGTTCGTTACACTGTTTTGAGTCAGACTAATCACTATTCAGTAAATACCTATTGTGGAAAAACATTGTTTGCTATTCATTTGTGTCTGTGTCATTAATTACCTCATGGAATTTCAGGGTATATGTACTCACCTAAAACACAGATACTACTGTGATTTCACCTAACATTATGAATATGTTTATTTTGTAACAGAAATCTGACCTTCTTGGTTTTTTTCAGATGTTTTTTTTTGAAATTCTGACTTTAAGCTAATAACCATACTGAGAGCGCCAGAAATGAAGAGTTTGCGTGGAAGTTAATCCCAGCTTTCCCGTGAGTTTCGAGAAAACATCGTTTCCTTGTCCTAGTCAAAAGGAGCACTGCACTGAACTGAGGACGGGAACAGGGTGTTTCTGTTGGACCACCGTGTTCGGCAGGAATGGCGGGCAGTGGATGGGACATGGCACCACGTAGACGGAGCCTCACCATGAGGGATGACTCATGTGATCAGATTACACGCCTCCACTGCTCAGAAGTGCACTGGCTGGGCCCGGCACCGCTGGACCTGTAAATGGGAATTTGCCATATGTTGTTAATTTAGGCACAGAGACCACACTGTGTTCGGCCCAAGCTGCTTCCTTCCACATTAAACTATAGGGGCTGCAAGCATTTTTTCCGTCTTGTACAAATGACGTATGGATCAACTGTGCATTTAGGTTAAACTGCTCATTCATTTTGATCTTTTTGTCTTGTAGGTAAATAATAAGTTAGTCAGATAATCAGAATATTCCTCTTATCTTCTTGCTCTGTTCAATTTAGGTCTAAAGTGAACTGTTGTTTCACATAATAACAATAAATGCAATGTTTTGTTCTTTTTTTCCTTTTTCAAAGGAAGTTTAATAATTTACAGCCCACCTTCCCAATACTGGGCCCCCAGCTGAACAGTGCTAGAGTTTCCCTCCCCCTGGAAAAAAATTTAGAAAAAAAAGGAAAATCCCTGGCCTTGGAGGGCCCCCTGCCAGATGTGCCATTTCAGGAAGAGATGCCGAAACGTGGTTATGGAGAGCCGTCTAAATTGGAGCCTTTAAGTGCTGTGGAGCACGTTACTGCTGGAAGAACTGCAAAGCTTTGTTTTGCACATGTATGCAGAAAAATGATGAATTTAAAAAAAAATACATTTTACCGTTTGATTTTTGGATGTTTGCTTTTCCTCTGTGACCCAGTTTAATTTTAAGGTTTAGAGGCAGAACACAGTAATAGATTTATAAATGGGGAAAAAAAAAATGTTTGAAATATTTTGAATTTTGAAAACCTGTCTAACCTGTCGGGTTTCTCTTCAGCTTGAATAAATGCAATTTCATAATCGTAAATTCAAGAGCTCCGGTGTGGATGTGTACTTTTAATGGGACCTATACGAATAATATTATATGGCCAGATATTGTATATACGGTACATGTAACTGATTGATTGTAACTGTCCCCTCTCCTTCCTGTATTTTCAGGTATTTACTATCAAGCAAAAGTTGGATGATTAAACGTGTCAAGACCAGCTTTTGCACAAAAACGCAGAAGACAGACGGTTGTTTGCCTGGGATGTTGGGAAAGATATAAACAATGGGAGAGAAGCGAAGGAAAAGCAGGAATTACAGGATGAGGAACGAAACGTACATTAGGAGGATCATGAATAAAACATAAAGGGGATCTTTTTAAGTAAGAAGGATGGAAAAAGAACGGAAAGTACAAAAAGTGAAAATGGATTGATGGGGGACCAAAGAATGACTTTTTTGTTTTTTATTTTTTTTTATGTTTGTTCAAAACAGAAGAGTCCACTAAAGCAAATGAAAATGACACGAAGACCTGCAGGTTTCTCTCTAAGCAACAACTGAGAAAGTGTAATTTTGCTAAACGTTGAATTGCTCTTGAACAAAAGGAAGCTTTTTATTGGACTGAAAAATCAATTGTGCTGTATATCGTACAGTACTGCTGCTAAGTCATTACAAAACTGTTCTTTAGATTTCAAATTTAAAATACGACTGATATCTGATGGTCTAATTTCAGCGAGGCGAAGTGGCAGTAACTATAAATAATAGCAATCGTATCACGGCATTGTTCAATTTCGTTAGCCTCGAAAAGTGTCATTGCAGCCATTGCTGAGGCTGTTGGACCTTAATTTTACTCTTTCTCTTCTGTTTTTACTTCACTATGATTTAAATTTCTCACATTAGTGCCAAACTGCTACATCTTCTACTTCATGCTGCCAGCATCGGCATTCAATATTATCCGATTATAACTTAAATTGATGTAGCTGCTACAGAGGAAACGTCTATTTTTGTTTTATTTTGAAATTTCAAAGTCAACTCACTATTTTTTATTACTACACCAGTTTCTCCTTTTAAAAAAATGCAGCAATGCAACTTGCTTGGCTAGGTCTTCAGTGACCAGTGTGCCGCAGCTATAGTGCATTCTTACAAGCATTGCTGCTGCGACTGCCAAAATTGCACCTGCTTCAGCTGCATTTATGACAATGACGGACTTCTTCTGCTTGCGACTGTAATTTTGCCTGCGATTACATTGTGTGTTTTTTCTACTGTTACAGCTACGGAAACAGCTGCAGTGTTCTCAGAGTATTCTCACCACAGTGTTGTCTCTTTTACATTTTTTTACATTTTAGCAACGAAAACAGGAGTTAATTCACTTATAATTTATTCAACAAAGGGGGCTGGAAATGCAAAGTTTCCGTGACAGTTCTGCTCCACCTACTACTCATCCGGGCTTCATGGGTGGGGTTGAGGTAGGTGGAGGAGCCTCTTCCTACCCACCCCAGCAGTTAGGCCCTCAAAGCTCCCCAAGGATACCAGAGGAGTATGTGGGGGTTCAGTCGCAACAACACATTGCTCCAAGTCAGCACCCTCGGCCTATGATGCCCCTCCAGACCAGCCAAGCAGCCATTATGCAAGGTTATGGGTTTACACACAGAGGAGGTGGCGGTGGGGAAGCTTTGCCAGGCGATGCAAAACATGGTAGTGGAAACAGCACCAACAACCATTATCGGAAAGAAATGATGGGTTATTATTTTTCAGCAAACATCAAGGATGGAAACAGAAGAGGGGGACAAGGGTTGGGTTATGGGACCGGATTTGGTTTTTCTAAAATGGATGGACAAGTGCCTCACCAGTACCGACCTGTTAGAACCTCAGGTTCTGCTTCTGGAATGCCTCGCTATCAGATGGACTATGGTGTGGGACTAGCATCTGGTAGTGGCAACAACAGTAACAGTGGTAGTGGTTCTGGAGCCTTTTCTCCCTCCCACCAGTATAGTTTGGGTCAGAACCCCGCTGTCCAGACTGCAGCAGGGCCTCAGGTACACCTGCGTCATCGAGCCTCCAGTTTCTCCTCACATCAGACTTTACATCACGGGCAACAGCAAAGGGGTTATGCTCTCCCAGGACATCGATTTCCTCCTGTCTCACACTACCCTCCAAATGCACCCACAGGTCCAGTTGGGGTGTACAGTTCTTCTCCACAAAGATATAGTGGGAGAAATGGTGGCAGTTTTGATTTAAGTAAAATGAACAATTCTTCTAGTGTTGCTTCAAGTCACAACCTCAGTTTAGCTAATCACAATAATACAGGGCATTTTGACAATGTAGGACAAAGTTACCCTAGTTCTGAGTATTTGTATAATTCCCAATCATCTCATCCTGTTCACCCTCATCGCCACTCTCAACAAAATTTAGGTCTAGGATATGACGCTCACAAAACACGCCCAACCAATTTGGTAAACCAGCCAGGGCTACCTTATCCCAAACACCCCTCATCTTCAAAGTCTTCCTCTATGAATCTTTCTGTGTCTCAGTTCCCATCACAAGAAGTATCCAAGTCTCCAATGCATTCCCAAACCCAGCAGCCCCAGATGCACCAAAACTTTAGCCCGATCTCCAATCCATCTCCAGCTGCTTCTGTTGTGCAGTCACCCAGTTGTAGTTCATCACCATCTCCATTGATGGGTATTTTAGAAGGACAAGGCAGCTCTGCTGGACCACCTGCACTCCCTCAGTCACATCCCCCTATTCAAAAACCTCGAAGTAGCCATGGTAACAATCGCCTGTTGCAGATGATGAATCAGTTGAGCCCTACACCCAGCTCTAACAGCAGCAGTGGTTGTGGGAGCAGTGGGAATGTTAGTACTGCAAGTCTGAATACAAATCCAAGTAACAGTCATTCTCAAACATGTGTTGGAGTAGGAATGAAAGGAGTTGTAAGCGAAGAACATTCATCTTCCTTCTACCCATCTTCCCCGCATGATACACAAATCTTAGACCCTGGGACCGACAGTTTAAATGCCCTGTCTTCGCAAGTGGCTAATTTACCGGATACTGTGCAACGCTCTGACTTTGTGCTTTCGGAGAAGAGAAGCAAAGATAGCAGGCGTCAAATTCAAATGCAGCAATCAATGCATGCTTTGGCTACAGATCAGCAAAGAAACAGGTACGTTAGTGCCTCTTGTAGTACAGCTACACAGAAGGAATCCAGTAGAAGAATGGATAGTGGGGGTACCAATTCTGATAGCCGAACGGATGAGGAAACCTCTCAGATGCTGGAGAGTCCAAACGAGGGCAGTGGTGATGGTGAAGAGCTTTCAGAAACACAAACTGAGAAGGTGATATCTTTGAGGGAAACTGAGTCACCTGGTAGGTGTCCCCCATCACAGAATCAAATGAAACGAGTGGAAGTCAAGTCCCAAAAGGACGGTGGTTGTCAGGGTTCACCCGTTAATGTAGAAATAGGAGCATCCAAAAGACAAACCAAAACATTGAATTCGGCAAACGCTTTCACCTCAGAAAAAGGCGATCATACTGATGATTGTTTGGCTCCATCTTCTTCATTGTCTTCTTGCATTAGTCCATCTGTGGAGCACGGTAAATTCCTTTGTCCATCACGCCCTTCCTCATCCTCCTTTTCTGTTTCTCCAACTCCGTCTCCTACCAGCATTTCATTAACTAAGTCCAGTGTTTCTCCTGTTCAAACTAATCATGCTCCTGAGGAGTCAGAATGTGGACAGCTACGCAATAGAAATGAGCAAGAGGGAGAGGATGGCTATAAAACAGGTGTGGGAGAGCAGAAAAGTGATATTCGTCAAGGACAGGAAAATGATAAAGAGATCGGGCAATGCATGCAAAATGAAAAGGATGGACGACACATTGAGAAATGCACAAAAGAGAAGGAGAGTGAAAAAGAAAATCAGATAGATTTGGAAAGTTCAGATGAACCTGGAATTACAGTGAACTCAAAAGAAACACATGCTGCAGGAGGTGTAGGGGTGATTGTCTCAACGCGGTCAGAGAATACTCAGCCTGAAGCAATCTCGGAACAGTCAAGTACTGTCGTATCTGAACTTACACATAAGTCTGATCGCCCTAACAAACCAGGAAGTTATAACTCTAAACAACATGCTGCTTCTCAGATTTCTTTTGCAGAATCTAGTAACCACAATGGAGAAAGTAGGGAAAATATGATGACAAATCCTTCTCCTCATGGAACAAAAGTTTCTCATGAATCCAGTGTTGAGGCCTGGGTAGCTTCTCATGCCCATTCTGATTTTCAGAAGTCATCTCTTGGTTATTCTAAATTCCCACACAGTAGTGGGACGAAGAGCATTGGGCGACCCATGTTGAGTGAAGGAGGAATCGGAACAAGTTTTCGATATCAAGGTTACTCTCAACCACAGCATCATTACAGCCCCAATTTAAGAAAAAATTTGGATATTGAAGGGCGTGGTAGGAACAACTTAGGATCAGAAACTGAAAAGGGACAAAATGCGAATAAGCAACTACAACAACCATTTCCAAGTCTGTTGCAAGAAGTTCTCCAGGGTTACCACACAGACAAACGTTATGGACAAAATGAAAGATCTGCTCAGCAATTTCAAACATCTAATACTCATGACTACTCGCATTACAGATATCCTCAGTCTGTGATGGACCATACAAGGCCCCATGTTATGACAAGCCATTCTAGGATGGCCATGAACCATCACATGCAACCTCAAACCTCAGCCTATGAAAAACAGTACCCTCCTAAGGAGAGACATGAAAGTGAGGTTTGCATAGGACAAGATCCCTCTGTCGATTCTTGGAGTGTTATAGGAGCTGGAACAAAAAGAGCACAATGGAGTACTGTAGATAAAAGCAAAATGGTAACATCTCCAAGTCACTCTACCTCTACCATGCAACAGTCTGCTGACCTTTCTGTACTGCCTCATTCCAAGCAAATCAATTTAACTGAGCACTCCATACCTTCCAGGAAGCTTTCCTCAAATCATCCAGCCACCTCTTCTGCAGTACAGCAGCTGCTACTGCAGGACACTGAACAAACAGGGCACAGTGGAGTAACGGTGGGACTGCCTCAGAACGCATCACTGTCTGAGCGCCGTTCAGTGATCTGTGATGTTTCACCATCTCATCCTCCTACTCCAGAAAAATTATTTGATGGAGACAAAGGAGAGAGATGTAATTGTGAATCACAAAGTGAGTGCCACGGAGCTTCTGTCATTCAACAATCAGTCACTTCTGCAACAGTAGATAAAGAAAGCACCAGCAGTGGACAGGATGTAAAAACGGATATGAAGCGAGAGGAAAAACAGCTGGATATCAAGAAAGCCCATCATCTTGAAACGTCACACTGTAATGACTCACCAGCTCAAGAAAATACTTCTAAAAATGAGAATACATCCCTGCCACCACTGGACCTGAAGCCATCTAAGGATGGAATACTTAATTATGATAAATCAAGCCCTTATCAGCCTCAACGGCCTCAACATTCCTTCTCCAACCCTAATACTCACTCATCAAGGTTGCACTCCTACTTTGAAGGTACAGCTGAGTCCAACCATTCTGTCATGAGTGTTGGACATGGATGTGAAGAAGCAAGAGAGGGGACAAACAGAAGTCAAAATCCACACCACCTCTCCCAGCATCATGATTTTTCCTCCCTTTCTCAAGCACAAAACCCAGAGTCTACTGATAAATTGCAAATGTACCCTCAATCCAGTTCACTCCGATATTCTCATCATTTAGATGGCTGGGCTACTCCAAACAACAATCAACCGTCTTCTAAGGACCTAACAGGGTCTAGTCAACAACAAAACCGCTTAGAAGGTCGGATACAAGCTGGTATGCTTGCTCCCCAACAACAGTTACCACAGATATCTCCCCATGGAAACTATTATGAGAAAATGTGGGGCCTTTCATCTGAAAAGGAGAAAGAAGGAAAAATGGGAGTAGAAACTTTTCAAAGACAACAGCAAACTCCTCCAGCAGTCTTACCTGAGTCTGTTGCTAATCCACAGATCCCACCATCAGAGTCAAAACTATTTGAACAAAACTCCTCAAGAATAATATCACAAGATATTGCCAAATCATTTCACAGAGTGTCTGATAATGGAGACAGTAGTGGTAACACTGTTAATAAAACAGCTCATGGCAAAACCAGAACTGGGGGCTCTGGGGAAACAAACCCATTAATGATGAGAAGAAGAGTCCGTTCTTTCATCTCTCCAATTCCGGCAAAGCGACAGCACCAGGACGTGTTTCAGCAGCAGCGGGGGACACCAAGTCAGCACTCCAACATTGCATCCAACGCTGTACCCAAACATCGCCTTACTTCTGATCCTTCCAGTCCAAATACAGCTCACCTCAATCTGGCCAATCAAAAAATACATTCCACCACACCTCCTCAAAGTGATTCTATCATATCTCCTTCATCATCTCTTGCTAAAACAAAAATTCTTCCGCCAAGGAAAGGCAGGGGTCTGAAACTAGAGGCCATTGTGCAGAAAATTACACCCAGTCTTAAAAAAGCAGCTAATACCAGTAGCGATATTAATATGGATTCCGCATCAAATCAGTTGTCACTGACAGCAGTGGCACCTTATAGCCCTGATACCCATGACCAGGACTCTGCAGATGGAGGAAATTTCATAAGAACCGGGGCTGAAACTGGGAGTTGCCTTCCCTACCTGAGCGAAGGTCTCTCATTAGATGATATTATGTCATACAGAGGTGTAGAAGAGACAGGCCCTCCACCTCCCACTGCCTACCCTTGTGACCCTAACCAGGATCCACACATCCTTAAATGTGACATGATGGGGAACATGACCATGGGGGTTGTCAGGGACCTGGAGCCAGAGTTAGACTTTGGACTGGGGGTTTCCGGACGTCCCAAACTAGATAATGATTGTACTGGAGAGAGGGACAAGGATGATTTACAGATGCCCCCCGATTTCTCACTTTTAGGCCCCTTGCCCCCACCCCCACCTTTACCTTGCCCTGTACAGGCTTCACCACCTCCATCATCATCAGGATTAGCCGACATTCAGAATTTTACAGCAACTTACCAGCAGCTGGAACCGCGACGAGGTGAACACACAGCGGCCACACTTTTGAGGGAGAAGCTTCAGGAAGGCGGGTTGGTAATGCGCATGGATAATTATGTAGGACGGGACTTCTTTAGTGCCAAGACCTCACATAATAATCAGAGTCTAGGGCACTGCCTGTTAACTAGTCCCCAACGTACCCGTCTGCCACACCATCCTCACCACTCTTCTGCTGGTAACTTGTTGGTAGGGTCACAATTTGCTGAAGCTAAACTTGAGAATTCCGTGCCTAAAGGCTACTTTCCATCTGGCAAGAAAAGGGGACGACCTGTCGGTAGTGTTAATAAGCAGAAGCGAATTCAAAGCCAGCCTCAGAATTTATCTATTAGTGCTCTCCCTGATTCACAGACATCTACAGCTGCTCCTGTGGCTCCCACTCCAGTAGATACACAAAGTACTGACACTATAAATGTCATTCACGCAGACTCTCCCGAGACTGAGAAAGTTCCCACTGCCTCTGTTTCTCTAAGTAATACGCCCCAAACAGGAAAAGAAGTGGTAGAGGCTGAAGAGACGAAACCTGAAATTAATGTGAAACCTCGCCGACAGAGACGGGGAAAGACGGAAGAGAGTCAGGGAGGGCTGGAACAAAGACGCAGACGGAGAGGGGTGGTTGGCCTACTGGCTAAAGAGGATATGGAGAATGCTGGAGCTGGAGAAGTTAGCGGTGGAGCCATTTGCCATGGTTATAAGAAGTCAGTTTTTGCTCCTTACATTCATGTAGAGAGAAAGCTTGAGATAGGGAATGTATGCACAGTTGTGAACGGAGATGACAGTGGATGCAGGTGGTCAGGAAAGGAAGTGGGAGGGTGGGCTTCTGCTCCTCTGAACTCAACTCTTTCTTCCTCACTAGTCAAAGGAGATAGAGAGATGGATCACATTAAAGAAAAAAGAATGTTTGAAAATGTAGATACCGCTCCTGTTCAATCTAGCCTGCCTGGTAAGGCACTTCCTTCATCTGGGTATGTTCTCTCGGGAGCTGTGATGACTGACTCAAGTACATGTGGCCATCTCCTTTGCTGTTTATGCAAAAAATGGGCCAACTATAAAGATCTGGGTGACCTCTATGGACCATACTATCCTCCTGATTATTCAACAAAACTTTCTAAGAATCCTCCAGTGACAAGGCAACAGGGAACAGGCAAGCTGAGATCTACTGAGGCAAATCTAAGAACAGCTGCAGCTGAATCGACCAACCAAGACAGCCCAGTAGCAGAAATCCAAACCCATGCATCACAGATAAGTAAGAATTCTGCAGAAGATCAAGCTACAGACCTTCCCATTGACACTACTGTAACAGATACATCTTTAATAGGTGCATTGGATATGCAATGTGACACTGACAATAATGGGAATAAAGACAATTTACTGAATTACTTGGACTCAGTGTCTAAACTGAACACTATGGCCATGGACTTCAAACCATTGGGGGAACTAAATAATCTTGAAGGACAGTTACAGAGTCAAACAGTGCAAACAGAGGACACTCAGAAAAGGCCACAGCACAGGAAGCTAACCTCCCACCCACGTTTCAAAAGACGACATAAATCTAATGAGGATCTGCACAAATCTGGACGCACCAACAATAAAGCCTTACTGCCCTTCCAACCCCCTCCACCTCTGCAACTTCTCAAGCAGGGTGCCTCGGATCTTTCAGCAGCATTGTCCATGCTCCCTCAGGTGCCCTTAGATCCTGAAGAGCTGTGGGTCCATGAAGGGTGTATAGTCTGGGCCAGTGGGGTATTTTTGGTCAATGGAAGGCTGTACGGACTACAGGAGACACTAGATGGGGCAAGAGACATGGTGAGTTTCTGTTGCAGTTGTTTATTGTTATGTGTGAAGGTCATTTAATTTGTCTTGATGCAGAACATATCATTCAGCTGATGTTTTCTTGAAAAACACAATTACTATCACAACTTATAATTAGTTAAATATGTATAATCAAGTGCTCTGTCTATTAAACTTTAGAATTAAGTTTGTTACTAAATTATGTATAGACAAATATCAATTCGCTAAATCAACGTTTATTAACACTGAAACATGGTATAGAACAGGCAGAAATAAATATCAAAATATAAAAATATCAGGTTTTTTTAATATTTTCTGAGTGGTGAGAATAAATTACCATAAAGTGTGATACCAATTTAGTTTGACACTAAAACATTTGTTGCAATAAAAATTACATTTTCTATAAAGCATTAGACTATGCCATAAAAAGCCAACTACTGAAATCCATGCTTTTATTTAAAATAAAAAAGACTATCTTAAATTATTAAAGGGTATCATCACAAAATACTAAAAATCGGAGGAAGACAATTGTGAATCTTTTAGAATGATTTCCATTTGAATGGTTGATAAAATATGATTTGATTTTCATCTAAGTCTTAATAATATATAAGCACAGTCTTATTTAACAAACAACTCATACAGCATTTTACATAGCGCTATTTTTATTGAACAAATTGTTCAAACATTCAAAGTCATTGGTGGGGAAAAGTATGTGAGTCTCTAGGATAATGACGTCTTGAAAAGTGGTTAATCCAAAGGGAGTGCAGAGACCTGGAAAATGTTAAAGAACGTCTAAAGACTTGGGCCTCCAACATTTCACAGCCTGGCAGAAAGTTTGCAAATGAAAGAAATTCAGCACTGTGGCTACTCTCACTAGGAGTGGATATCCTTCAAAGATGAGTTTGTGGGCACACCGAGGAATCCTCAAAGAACTGACAAAAACTCTACAATGATAGCTAAAGATAAACATCTGTGGGAATTTCTTGCAATTGAAGCCAAACTTTGAACAGAACTTGAATTTTTCGGCTAATATACACAGCATTGGGGATAAAGAAAACTCCATAGAAACATCCAGACCTCATGTAAGCTGTGAAGCATGGTAGATGGAGGCAGTATAACGATTAGGGAGACTTTGCTGACTAGAGGCCTTGATGACTTGCATTATGTGAGGGACCAAAGGAATACTATAGGGGAATGTCAGGGCATCAGTCTGTGATCTGAAACTCAAGAGAAGCTGGGTGTTGAAACATGACAATGAACCAAGAAACAGGGATAAATCAACAGCAGAATGCCTCAAACAGAAAGAAGAAATCATATTGTAGTATGGCCTACTGAGAGTCTGGACCTCAGTCCCACTGAAATGGTGTGGTGTGGTGAGACTTCCAAAAAAGAATACATATATGTATACCTGAACTGAAGCAGTTATAAATAGATGCATAGGCGAAAATACCCCCTAAACACTCCCCATGTCTGATCAGGAGCTACAGGAAGGGTTTGGTTGAGGTTCCACTAGCTGTTAAATATAATGAATCACATTACACACATACCCCAATCAATGACCTTGATTGTTTAAGCCATTCATTCAACAAAGATATGGCAATGTCAGATGTGTGTCCGTTTATTAAATAAGAATATCTTTATTTATTATTGTTAGTTAGATATTGAATACTGTGCAAAAGTCTGTAGCAGACAACAAAGATCATGTTTACATCATGTTCAGGTTGGTGTAAAACTATGATTTCATTTCAGTTAAAGTGTGTCAGTTAACATATTTCTAAACCTCTCTTCATATCACCCCAGAATTTACAGGTACCATCCAACATACCCATGTACTTAAAGAGATCAACTAGGAGTGCACCTTGTGTGGCTAATCAATACCTCATAATGTGAATTAAAAACTTTAGCGCACAAGTTAAGTGAACTGGTGGTAAAAATTAAGCCTTAAGCATTTGCACAGCACAGTACATCCAGTCTCACTGGAAATGTAGATAATTCCAAAGCTTTCATGAGTTCTTTCCCACAACTGTAGATTTCTGGTAAATGTCTTTGACCAGAAAATGTGTGTAGTGAGATCAACAGTTGACACAGCAGGTACAATTTGTAGAAGTTTTGAATAGACAGTTCTTAATATAAGGTCAATGGAGGCATTCATTGGATGATATTGGTTGAATTATGAGACCTATTGTGTTGATATAATGGAGTGTAATTTGGACAGTAATGAGAAGTAGAGTGGGCATGACGTCCTAAGATTTCAGATTTCCTTTAGTTTCTTTGAACAGGAACAGTATCTGCTATCATAACACAAACCTTTTCTTTGGTAGTGCTGCTCTTACTGTGAGATGGTGGGTTCAACCCTTGGCTGCTACAGCAAAGGTTGCACTCTGAGATATCACTATCTCTGTGCCATAGAGGCAGGTATGTGCTCAAAGTGGAACGCTTTCCGCGTTTTTTTCCCCACATAATATTGATACTGTGTAATATCAGGATTCCCTTGAGTGTGTAGGTTTACAGGCCAAAAAATTTGCCCCTTGTTTTTGTTTCCAGTTAATGCATCTGTTTTAGGCATTTGCCACTTTATTGCTTACTGTAAATCTGTAGACAAAATATGTCCTTTTACAACTATATATATTTGCACAGGTGTTTCTGTTCAATACATATACTTTCATAAACACTGTAAAATGTGTTTAATGCTTATCCCCTTCCCCCCAAACTTAAATTTCACCCAAAGACTGCTCTCTGAATGAAGACAATTTCTCACTACGATGTCCAAAGCACAAGGTAAGAATACAACAACAATTCTTCACGTAACCATGTGTGACAAAAATACATAGAATATGTTTCTGGGGATGGCACACATTTCTTATATGTCGTTAACATACATTAAAAAATGTACAACCAAATCATTCATGACCTGAGACTTTTGAAAACAAATGATAAATGGCCTCCATGTGTTTACGTCAGTCAGTATGGCTAATTTAGCTCCAGATTATTGTCAGATTTATATTCAGTAGTCCAAGAGGCTCTTCCTGGCACCTCCTTCCATCACCTGCTCAGAACGGCTCTGCACACCTTCAGTTTACACACTCACATGTCTGTCTTCATTTTACACTCGGTGGGTCACATGCAGCCACATACAGAGCCTTGCAAGAGGGTTATCATTCATTTGAAGAGTGAGCCGTTTGTCACTGCAGGCAGTCGGCAACCGAAGGCCAGGACAGAGCTCGGCACACAGAGCGATTCAGACACGACGAACTTCATACTTCTGTGTTGGGTTATCAGTAACCACACAATACACACACGTGTAGCAAAATCTGATTGTGAACAGCATCCATCATGGCACATGTGTGATGACACATGCCTGACGATGCGGACTGAAAGTTTTACCCACACGTGGTCGTCTCTATTTTGCTCACATCCATCCACAATCCTGTCAAAACCATAAAGTTTTCCACGCAGCTGGTAAGTCATGCACTGCCCTAGCATGTGAAATATGAACTGATTACAAAGCTGCCCGTTACCTTTCTCAGGCCTATAAATGTAGCTCATCCACACTTCACAAACCATTGTTTTTGCTTTTTCGGATTTTATCCAGTTGACTTAAAAGAAGGCCCAAGCTTGGCTGCTCAGGTGCCCCCTGACTCACCCTGACTTGCAGTCACCTTCTGACCTCTTGTTAAAAAAACTGACAATCCAATTGACTTCACTTGCAACATCCCTCCCAGCAGATTTCAACAAAATCCCTGGACCATCGCTGGGCTTAAGCAGCGATATAAATGTTACCTTATGTCTCTTGTTCCTCTGTTCCCTCAAAAGAGTAATTCAGCTAAGGTTGGGAATGCCAATCAATTGGGGAGAGGGTGAGGGCAATGCTGAGGGGGAAATGCCTGGCTACCTTGGACTGGCGAGTTGTGATTAGAGTGAGGGTGAAAACACAGCTGAGTAGCATGCAGTGCGGTGTAGTCAGGTGGTCCCTGGTGCCTTGTGGCTGCCTAGATATCACTGACCCGACCCGGTAATGGAATGTGTTCTGTTTTAGGTCGACTGAAAAAAGATGGCAGGATGAACCGGAGATACAGATGGGGGAAAAATAAAACAAGAAAAGGGGAATTTATTTTAGTTTTGACAAAAAAAAAATTTTTATAAAGCAAAAAAAAACTTTTTCAACTGAATTTTCTGTCTTCAGTTTGAACAAAAATGAAAAGAAAAAGGTGAATTAATGAAAGAAGAGGAGGGACAGCAAAGAGACTGGATGGAAAGCAGAATCTGAACCGAACCCTTGGACTGATACCATTAAGAGAAAAAACAAACTTTGTTTTGGATTTGTTGAAAAAGCTGGGCTGTTTCACCTTTCCTTCGAATCAGTATGATTATTTTAATCTTTCCTTTTTAAACCCTAAAAGCATAGGAATTCCTAGACGAAGGCTGCAGATGAGAATATGGCAAGTCAGCGTGTGAAAACAGCAAGGCTTTCTGGAATGATGGATCGAAAGAAAGGGGCCAGTGTATTAATGTACTATTAATATTATCATCATCATTATTAAGTTTTGCTATTGTCATTATTATTTCTGTTGCTATCGCTATGAGAATATTTTAAATTCAAATCTAATTTCAATTTGCAACTTTATGTGTTATAAAAAAACGTCGTTTAGGTCTCATTCACATGAAATGTATGTTACTTTGCCTCGTACCTCAGAAAACTGAGATCCCATAATCTGATGATTTTCCATATCCACTTGTGCACTGTCTTCAGTATTAAGTCTACATTCGCCCATATGCGGGTACTCTCGTGTACATGCGTGCCTGCTCATTCTCGCAGGTTCAAGGGGTCTCATTTCACAGGTTTCTGCAGTGCAGAGAGCATGGGAGCGTCATACTGACAGCCTTTTATAGAGTCAGTCATCAAAGTACAACTTGTGACAGTAAAAATGGCTGCGTTCGTGTGCCTTCTGGCCAATTGACACAGCGGTTTAAGATTTGATGGATCCTCGATTCACGCAGTGATGGGTTTAACAGACGTGGATGGACTGAAATATTTACCCGACATTAAAAAGCATTTTTATAATGCTGAAATGTAAACTGAGCTGTGTTACTGTCCTCAACATCTCTTTTGTTTTTTTTTTTATTCTGGTGGATACAAAGGAGTGACTGTGCAAAGAAAGGGTTTTGGAGCCTCCTGTAAATAACTTGAACTATAAATATATTGACAAAAATGGAAAAAAAATGCATGTCATGGCCTTTATTTTGTCGTCTGTAGCAGTTGTTTTCATTTTTTTCTGTTTCACTGTCCATCACTGATTATTCCATCGGGTGATGCAGTGGCCTCAGCTTGGGCTTCGAGTCCTGCCACCTCTCTCCGTCTGCACAGTTGACATGATCTCCCTGAGTTTGCACCGGTATCCCCCTGTTGTTGAAACATGCATTTAGGCTAACTGCTGGTGACCCCTGTCTGATGCAGCTTGCTTCCAGGGATTGACTCCAGTCTTGCAAAGCCCTTCTACTGTATGTGCTTATGTGTAGATCACAATTCCATTCTCAATACTGACTGAGATATTACACACACCACATTTCTTCCACTTCCCAATATACTCTATAATTTGAGGAAGCGTTTTCAAAACTACATTGCCGATCATACTGCCAAGCTTGTCTCGAGATTCTGCAAGCAGTTGCACTGAGACACATTTTGTAAGCAGGACGTGGCACAGTCAGGTTCGCTCGAGGTTAACCTCCAGAAATGGGACCCTACACCACCACCTAACAGACCCGATCCTGTGAGCTCCCCGATCAGCATGGAAGGAAGACTCGCTGTGTTATCTTGTTTACTGATGTGCTTCAGAACAGAGGGCAAAGGTAAAGTTTACACACCCGCTGTAGGGTTACTGAGGGTGACATTTATGTGTGTTATATAGTTATCTGTAGTTGTTTGTATCAGTTTATGTATTTTGGGGTACTAAAAGCAGTAATCTGGCCTTGAATGCTCATTTTACATTGTATGATAAAATGTCTCCCACTCGCATTGCAGAGTGACAGAATTGCATTGTCCATTCCTTGGAGTTAACTTATATAACTATTGAATGTGTTCTATTGCTTGGTATTTTACGTTACCGTTTATTGAAATCGTAATTTTTTGTTTTTCTGTCAGACACACCTGGAATCGTACTGAAGTTTCCTCCAATTGTTGTGGCACTACGGGGGGAGAACCTGCAGTTTAACCTCAAAGTGTCCGTTCCAAAGAACCAGAGTTCGGAAGAAATCTCATGCCGTTGTGCCAAGTGTAAAACGTGGATACACAAAAAGGAAGTTCCAAGCCATGTAGAAGAATTTCGTGACATTGTGCTTTTAAAAGCCTTCAACAGTTCTGTTTCAGGGGAGTACTCCTGTCGGTACAAAACTGCAAAGGTTTATTGGGTGGTGCTGGTGAGAGGTAAGCACTAAGACTGACCAGTGAGGGGTGTTGAGGTTCAATAAGGTGCTGGGCAATGGAAGCACGGATTGGCAGATCAGCTGTTAATTAGTTAAACCTACAATTGTCGATCTTCAGTTAAAAAAAATTTAAAAAAACAGAAGATACACAAACAGCCCAGTATTGCAAGAAAACTGAAGAAACTGTTTTCACTTCCTGAGTAACAGGAAAGCACAATGAGTGCTGACAGGCTGATGTAATATATTAAGTTTGTATCCAACTTCCCAGTGCTCACGTCTACTTGGAGCAGAACATTGCAGATGAGTGTCGTTCTTATAGGAATTCATGTGTCGCGTAGGTGAGTGATCTTAACTTCTGCTGCTTGTACGTCTGTCTCTCTCAGATGAAGGATACCGCGAGCCATCCTCTGACCACTTGATTGTCATCTGTGTTGGCAGTCTCACTGGGGGACTCTTTCTCTTCAGCCTCATTGGGTCGACATTGCTCTTTAAGGATTGCAGGGTGAGGGATGTGCGATGGCCTGTCCCTGCAGACAGAGAATATAATAGAGAATGCTTCAAAATAAAAGTACCATGAGAATTAATTATGTTTTGAGCTAATGTGTGCCCTCTGGTATGCCTTTGTCTTAAGTCTGCATATAACCATGAAAGACTTTCCACTGTTGTTATGTCCATGTTTGTGTGTGTGTGTGTGTGTGTGTGTGTGTGTGTGTGTGTGTGTGTGTGTGTGTGTGTGTGTGTGTGTGTGTGTGTGTGCGAAGTTCTGTCCAACGGGTTCTGAGGATAATGGAGAGGGAAAAGAAGGAGATGGAAAAGTAAAGGATGAAAGTAGTGGCCACCCTGCGAATGATGGATCTGTTTATACGGTAAGTCCATTTGGATCACGTCCCTGCTACTGTTACCCTGTTCATTTCCTCACGTATTCCTACCTGGGACTTCTTTCAACTAGGCACCTCTGGCAAGTACATTTCTCAGGTCAATCTACTGAATGTTGCTGGAAAATCCATAGTATGAAGGCTTCAAGACGTAAGCTACGTGATGTGCATAAAAGCGTCTCCTCAGTAGGTTCAGTTAGATACTCCGTTAACGTATATCCATCAGTGAAGACCTGTGATCATGGGTTGGCATTTAAGGAAAGATCTGCTAAAAGTACCATTAGTTCTGCTGTGGCTACTCTGAGTGAAGTCTTTGTCACAAGCAAAAGCCTTGTCCATGTTCGACGTGTGGAAAGTAGAAGGCGTTTTATCTTGTTTTATCTTTTGTAGATGTTTTTATAGCTGGCGTCTATGAAGTATCAATGGCAAGAAGGAATGTCGTATTTATCTGTGCTTCAGTATTTAAGTCAAGAAGTGTGGATTAAAACCTGTGAAAAGGGAGTTTTTATGTTTATGAAACTCCAGCAGACTTTTCAAAATTTTAACAGCCTGCTAATATTTAAGCAGTATATAATACAGTATCAAATAAGACTGAGAATTGCATTAAAATTATATACATTTTAATAGTCTAATATAGTCTAGTATAATGTTATATTATACATTACTTTATTTAGAAACCAAGCTTACAGTTATGCACGTAGGTTACAATGGAGATGCAGGAAAGACATGGAATGGATGAATGAGGAAGAGGAGGATATGTTTACTTGGTTATTAATGGTACCTCATGAAGGCCAGCCCAAACTGAATATTGATTTAATCAATACAGGTCGATTTATATTTGTTATCATGATATTCTCACAGATTAATTGATCAAGTATTTGTAATCGTTTGTGCACAGAATCACATGGCCAGGATGGTGGTTAACAAAGGGATTGTTGCACAGATTATGAAGGCTACTATATTGCACATAGTGTAAATGTTTGCATGAATGTCATTCACTTTTCCAGTGTCTTCATTTTGATCATGTTTGCAGTATTTGTTTACTTTATACTTTTTTGTGTTGAGATTTGTCTCACTATCGTCACAAAGTGACAGTACAACATCTTACCTGAGTTTCGTAAATGGATAACGTGTAAGACTGTGCTGTTTAACATTTGGGACTAAAGTACCTGCCAAGGCATTTAGTGATGGATGGATGGATGGATGGATGGATGGATGGATGGATGGATGGATGGATGGATGGATATAATGTAAACACTGCTTGGATTATATATCTGTGCAGCCGGACAACTGCTGCAGTTGTTGCCCAGTTCTGTTACCATACTAACTGAAGGAGTTGTCACACCTACACTCTCTCAACTTGGAGAAAACGCAAATGAAGAAAATTCTCACCACAAATAGTTCACAGTTTCATCCAAAACACGTTACACAGTCCACATGATAACCTCTGTATATCATTTACGACTTCCATACATTTTTCACCACCCATTCACACAATCTGAGCAATGGTAAAGATGCCAGAGGAAACGTGAGTAATCACACAACGTGGAGCCAATGCGCAAACCCCACACACTCAGCGTTTGGCAGGATTCAAAGCCCCACCCCTGGTGGTGTGAAGTGACCACTGTGCCACCCGCTGTGTTTCATTCAAGTGATTATCTTAGGTGTAAATATTTGATTATTTATTAACGTGACTGAATGAATCAGGGAAATTCAGCATCCTGTCCTTCCTGGTTTTGATCCTGACACCCGACTACACGTGTATGTACTGTTAGCATGTTCTGCTCATGTTCACGTGTTACCCATCCAGGTGCTTCTGTTTCCTCCCAAAGGCTCATGAAAGGCTAGGCCACCTGGTATTTCTAAAATCAGTCTTTATTGTCTGTGTGGGTGTTCTCTGGGCTGGCTCTCTGCCCAAGGTATACCCAGCCTTGTCCTCCATGCTCCCTGGTAGAGGCTCAGTGCAGCCCAGCATCCGATAATCACTTCTGGGAAAATGGCTTGAATGCATCACTTATTTCTTATTTTTCGTCCTGACACACGTACTGAAGCACTGGGAACACATATCCTCTTTCTCCTCTTTTCCTTCCTGGACTTTCCCTCCAGGACCTTGAAGACGGCGCATCCTCAGTTTACAATGTACTGCAAACAGCCACCCCAGCTAAGAAGCCAGACCTGAAGCTGGTGGAGCGGAGGGCAACCAAGGAAGCAAGCAAGGTTTGCAAATCCCCTGCGAAGGAAGCGAGAGCTGCATTGCAATTCAAGGGGCATTTCTTAGCACAGAACAACTGCTGTTTTTATCCAGTCTCAGGCACCACCACCTCCCACACAGCCAATAAGGAGAATACTTTCATTATATTGTTAGTAATAGTGAGTAAAGTATAGAAGATAAAACAGTTCATTTCTCCCTCTGATGTATAACCTGCAGATGAGTGTATAATGCATCCTTTGCCTTCCTTTTATAGATGCGGAAAACAGGAAAGGACGAAGATGCTGATGAGTCTGTCTATGAAAATTATTAATTTCATTCTGTATGCTTCTTTTTTTTCTAATTTTTTATTTTCATCTACCGTCTACTTTGCCCCCCATTAGTGTAATTGGTGTTGCTAAGTCTTAGTGGATCATTTAGTCTTTTCGCCTCAATAAATATTTTAAATAACTCCATCTTAAGGTAATTAGATTCCGCTGCTGAATGTTTTGCACTGTGGAGTACCGATCTGATTTTAAATTAACTTGCATATTAATTACAGCTAATGGATTTTATGCCGTGCCTGTAACCATTACTGGAATGGAGGTGGACTATATAGCTTAATCAAAGGCGGTCGGTATTTCGCTGCTTGACTTAGCCCGAAATGCTCAGTAGTAAATATGTTTTGGGATGTAACTGCGTGCTCCAGTCAAGCCATTCCCTCTATAAACAGGCTTCGGTAACCCAAAAGAAGTAGCACTTGAGCATTTGATGGACCCAAGCCCTTATAGGGGAGTCTGCTGGAATACTCATTAAGCATGAAGAGTGCTCTAAATCACAGACTGTAAAAATTCATTTGAGTGAATGTGTGATTAGGGACTCAGTGAAAGCGGGAAATGATGTATCGGTACTACGTTAAGCGTAATGCCGATCCGGTGATAGACTGCCAAGTTTAACGGTCGTTCAAAACTAATGATGTTTTCTTTCTGAACATGTAGGCTAAAATTGAACGTGAGTGTTGTTTTTTTTCTTTTATAAAATACGTAAATAAACATAAGCTAGTTTTTTTAACTTCCTGTAATGACAGAGAAGGTGCCCGCGTTTCCCAGATGAGACGGAGCTGCTACACATCTTGTTTACCCTGCTGTTTTCCTTCAGACTGCACAAACATCTCAGCATCTCTGCAGCGTTAGCCTGGCTGTTGCTTCCCTTCCACACGACGTGTTCATTTCAGACATCTCAGAGACCTCGAGCTCTACAATCACGGATTTCTTCTGTGACTCATAGTAAATGGAGTTAATTATGTTTCTAATGTTGGCAAAATGATAGAACTGGCTAAAGTTTCTGAGATGTAAACAAGGTGTTTTTGTAGAAAATACGTCGAAGAGCGGCGAATTATATCTTTGAAAAATATATGTGTGGGACATGTGCACTGTCAGGACATAATGGTTATCTATATTGGTTGTCATGGAGACGGTCCCGTGTCTTTGCGTGAGACGGCACATTTTGAGCTTGTGTGTCACAGTCACACTGGCTGCCACAAAGCTGGTGACTGAAGGTCAGCAGATCCACGCCTTGTAATTGGTCCCTGCTGCAATGAGGTGGAAGCCAGGGAATTTCCAGGGACACGTAACAGTGTTGTAAAACTGGGATGCATCTTCCCCTTCCTGAAATTTAAACAAAGTTAATCATAAGCTGCACGGTCCAATAGTCTAGACTGGCAAGAACAGAAGGACACAACCCCCACTCTAATTTAGAGAATCTTATTATACCTTTTAGACCCACCAATGTCCGCATGTTTACCAACCTCCTGCTTGTGGTCCCAGTTCAACAGTTTAGATCTACTGAACTGTCACAAATTGAATATCTATAGAAAACAATCTAGGATGCAGAATCTCTCCGACCCTAACTCCACTAATAAATGGATCTGAAGCTTATAAATGATACGTTCCTTTTAGCTGAATGTCCTGCCTGATTTTGGATCCAAGGTCATGATAGTCATGGGCGTACAGCACCAGACTGACATCCTCTGTCTCTGGTTCAGACTGCTTAACTGGCTCAGGTGATGTTGCCATATTCAAAAAGATGAGATTTGTAATAATATTGAAGTTGTTTTCATTTCAGTGTGAGCAGCAGTTTATTTTTTTTCCAAATCACCCCTACGACGTACCCCATCATGGTATAGCCTGTGCTGTGTCCTACCCTTTAATTGCATTTTTAATGTCCCAATCCAAAAGGTATTTGCTGAACAAACCGTGAATTTTGGCAGATTAAGTAGACAGCAGCACCATTTCCCTGGAATCACACCGAAGCTTGTAAGACAGCTTGGTACGAACCGTATCCCAGCTGCACCCACTTGGATTCAAGCTGAGATATTGAAGCCCGGTTCTCTTACACCGGCTCCAGTCTGTCTCTTTTAATCACTGTCTTCATCCAGATTGGTAGTGTCTGCAACGATTGTTGCGGAGTCTCGGCAACGGTGCTTAAAACCTGAAAGAGCCTTTGTGTTGTTTTGATACGGTCGAAGTAAAATGCTTTGCCAGCTCTCGCTGCCATTCCCCACATTCCAGCTTCGACTGCCCTGCGTTAGTATGTCCACTGTAGCCCACCCTCAATCCGTGTTTGTGGATCCATCACTCAAACCCTTAGAGCTGCACTGAGCTGGGATAGAGCACCCCCTGGGCAGGATACGTCTTCATTATGGTGCACGCATAGATTGATGGCTGATTTTTATGAGCAGCATGTCTTCAGACCACGAGAGGATGCCCAGGATGAATGTGGGGAGGTCTTGAATGATTCCACAATAGCACTGCCTACCAGACTAACAAGCCTCCTGTGACAAAGAGGGAGGGAGGGCTAGCTGTCATGCCAGGAAGAGTCAGGTGACTGGAGGCTTCATGTTGTTAAGCTCCATGTGCCCCGTATTCCTGGGAGAGTAATAAACAGGCCTGATGGGTTTTATTCCAGCCCCTGCAACTCTGACTACAGCTTAGACACCCAGGCCCAGCTTGCATATGCTATTTTGGTCCTTGCCTCCCCTGCTGGAGTTTTATGTTTTTCATTTGTTTTCTTGTTCCCTGGAACTGCTTCTTTATTTTCATGCTTGCTTTTGTGCTGGGGGTTTAACCCGTCCCGACTCCATCCAATAACTCCTTAAAAGGAAACCCTGGCACTCTAACAAACTGTGATTCCCAGCAGTCCTCGGTCTCGCTGCCTGGTTAGGTTTACTGCAATAGATGAAGGGATTCTCACACCTACGCTTGCTTGACTTGGAGAAAATGCATGCGGGGATATATATCAGATGTCTGTCCATCTTCCAACCTCTTTTCCTGGTCAGGTTTATTGAAGGGCCTGGTGTCTATTCTAGGTAGTATAGGGCACAGGGCTGGTGTACACTCTGGATGGGATGCCAGCCCATCACAGGGCACATACTGTACATGTAGATGCTAAGGAGAGTTCAGAAACACGAGTTAGGACTGTGAGCAGAAACTGTAGTACTTCAAAGACACCTTAACGACATAGGAAAAACGTGCAAATTCCATCAACAGAACAGATGTGGGATTCAAACCCCCCACAGTGCAGGCATGAGGGAACCCCAGTTGAACATTTGCCCAAAGCAAATCAAGGATATTTTTTCTTCCTAGGCTTTGATCCTACAACCAATTTTTGATAAAACTTCCAATATTTCACCTGCATTATTCAAATATTCATGTTTGCTGGAGCCAAGTTAACAGTGAAAATCCTAAGTTATTATTTAATATATGAAGACATAGTAGTTTAGGAATATCAAGGGTAGAAAAGACACTGGACGAGTTTGCTCAGGCATATGTGGGCCAGCTATGCCCGTTCCTTCTGGAAAGATAATTGTGACGGGGTTTTCAAGCTTCGTGAATGCAGATTCTAATCATAGCAAATGAATGATGTAAATAGACTGAAACAGGAAATGAGAGCCAAATCTCACTTCGGTCTCTTACGGAGACAAATATATCAGAGCTATTTTTGAAAATGAATACTTCTTTTGTACAAATAGCACCATTATACATGTGAGAATCTTTAAAGCATTGTAAAGTAGTATTGGAGCATTATGATAACATACTAAAAACAGTTACTTATATTTCAGCAGCTAATTAAGCTTCATGCTTGTCATCACCTGAAAAGGCATATTTTTTCTTACATTTATCTTGTCTCTTTTGTTCCATCCTGTGTATGCAGTACAGTGGTTTACATTACAACACTACAGCCATAGTCATATTCGCTTTACTAGCACAGGTAATGACAAATTCCTCTTCCTTGTGATCACACAGATTAGACAGTTCAGAACAGCGAGTACAGCAGCTGATCAGTGATCATTGCAAAGCCTAACTGTTCCTGAATTCATTCTACAATAAAGTGTACCTTAATACAAACAATACATTACAGATAAATAGTTAGTTCTTTTAGCGTTATCTTGATGTTACAACCCATTTTATTGCCAAAAATACAAGGTTTATTAACAAAATGTGTTGTTAAAAGATTCATTTGCATACATTTTTTAGCAATTTAACCCATTTTCTAATAGAACACTACCTAAATGTTACAGAAAGTAACGTGCTATACACAAAATAAATACAATCAATTAAATATTTATAAAATCCAAATAAAATGCAAGGGATTGAAACTGCTGTATTTCTTTGTCACTCAAGACTTATTGAAGATCAATTCAAGCTCCTACAGAACAGTGATGCTGTTACATCTGTGAAAGGAGGGGCAAATGAGGGGCAGCTATTTTTGTTGCGGGGGGCAAACCATTGCCACTGCTATTTAAAGACAAATTGGGTGGGGCAAGACTTCCTACAGGGGTGATATTTGCCTCCCCTCCACATTAGCTATATAGCTGCTGCAGAGGTTCACCTGCCTAGTACTCAATCTAGCTGTTGTCAACAACACAGCCTGACTGCTTCAAGGTATTGACTCAACCCAGGAAGGTGCTGGAAGCTATCCTTACAGAGTTTGGTTCATGACATTTTTGCACTTGTCGTTTTCCCGTTGGCTGTAAGGGGTAAGGCCATTTCCTTCCGACTGCTTTTATTGATTAAGACATTTTCACCCTCAGAACAGCCACTAATTACGTCCTTTTTATTTATCTAGACACTGTATACATCTCAGAATGGTGACTGTTTTTGTGATTCTGGAAACACCATGCACATCTGGCACCAAAAACCACAACATCGACTCGGATCACGCCCATTCCAAAGCTTTGTCAAACACTGAATGATCCTCTTGACTCAGTCTGCCGGCGTTATGTCTTGAGTCACAGCCACGTGAGTCTTCTGTCATAGGACCAAGTTGTCGTCGTAAACTAGAAAGTGTACCTGTTAAGAGTGCATCTGAGTGTATACTATGCCATCACACTGACGCAGAATAGACCATGTACCCGACAACACTGACTCTTTCACGTCCTACCAAGTACAGCAGAAACAGCTGCCGCAGCAAAGCAGCTACCGGCGATTTCTGCGTGCTTCCGACGTACTCATTACTGAGCCACGTCTGGAAGCTGAGCAGACGTAAGAGCGCGCAGAGTCTGTGCGGCGTAGCGTGGCGTGGCGTGGCGTGGCGTGGCGTGGCGTGGCGTGGCGTGGCGTGGCGTGGCGTGGCACCGTAAACGCCACGCCCACACGAGCTCCAGCGCCGATCAGCAAACATGGCGGCCGAGGGCGACTTCCTAATGCGCTACCGGGCTGTGTCAAATAAGCTGAAAAAGTAAGGCGTGCGCACGTCCAGCGTTTCAGAAAGCATAGCTCGATTTGTACCGCGGACGTGTCACCTCCGGCCGTGTTTTATTTCACACTGCTCTGTCGTTTAAGGGCTGTGTAGATGATGGCTCTCTGTTAATAGCAGCTAGCTGCTCAGCACGAGCTCTTTAGTTAGCCAGCTGCTAACTATCTGGCTGGTTAATAACCAGTTAGTTGTGTATTCGCTAGCCAGCCTGACTACTGATCAGTAATCGAGCCATGGCTGTACAACACACATAGTCATGTAATTTGTTTTTAGCAAACAGCACAGATAGCCAGCTGGATTTTTTTTCTTATTTATTTTTAAATGGCACCCACATTAATAATCTTATATTTTGTTAGATCATAATGCAGGTTCACAGGGAATATAACGAATAGAGTTGACCAGTGTATAATCACCAGCTACAGTAGGTTAAGGCAATGATTACCGACCTGTATCCTTAATCACTGTACTTTATGTTCTGACTTTAGGCGATTTCTGCGCAAGCCCAATGTAGCTGAAGCAAGTGAGCAGTTTGGTGAGTTACTTGCCACAATAATTTACTGACTTACTACAAGTGCATGCAAATTGTTTTATATGGACTAGTCCGACTCCTTTCCACCTCAGAACTAAGCCAAGACAGCCCTTCTTCCAAGGTTCGGTTAATCACATAGTTCGGATAATCAGACATACAGGAGCAGGTCACTCGAAACTTCTGTTCTTTTTTTATCGTGATGACTTAGGGTTCAGACTGATGTTCGCCGGTCTACTGAACTTTTATTTCCCCCCTGCCCAGGTCATTTGGCCAAAGAGCTGAAGCAACAGGACTGCCTGCAGTATGCAGCCTTCTGCAATCTGGCCATGGCAAGGTGGCAATCGCAAAACCGCTCACCTTTATCACTCGGTCTATTCAGCTTTAAGCACATAAACAGCACAGTCCTTTCATTTGCAGCTTCTTTTCACACTATGTGTGGGAGATGCATGGCAAGGGTGGCTCAGTGGTCAGCAATGCTGCCTCGCACCTCCAGGGCTGGAGGTTCGAATCCTGCCTCCAGTCTCTGTATGTGGAGTTTGTTTTATTCCGGTTTCCTCTTGCAGCCCGGCGAGATGGGGTTTGGGCTGATTGGCATTCCTAAATTACTCCTAGTGTGTTTGTGCATGTTACCCAGTGCCCTGCAATGGGTTGGCACCCCATCCAGTGTGTACACCTGCTTTGTGCCCTGAGATGCCTCACCTCCAGGCCCCCTCGTAACCCTGCAGAGGGATAAGTGATGTTGAAAATGAATAGGTGGGTGTAGCCACAAATATTACCTCCCTGTTCTCGGAGATAGGGGGAGTTAGGCTGGGCTGTAGGATGTGTTGTCTCAATAATGGCCCTATCTCATCCTGGGATTGATGGTGAATTGTTCAAGCTTGCAGTCATTCGATGACAGCATACACGGCAATTTCTGTGTGTTCCTTTTCCAAGCTCTCTGTTGTGGTGGCCTCCTCTACTGTAGCGGCATCCCCGATTGGTTCTGTGTGTGAAGATGGAGAGCTTTCAAGATTTTATAAGAGAATGTACACGTGGCACAATATATTCCCGCTGATTGCTTTTCCATATGGTTTACAACACGGTGTCATTTTCACTGAATAGAAAGTTGGCTTTCCGTATTCCCAGCAGAACCATAAAAAGCTCGTCTAAGTTATATCTGTAATGGTAGTTTTCAAAATTAAACTCAGAAGCAGTACTTTTCCCATAGATCTAGTCTATTTTTTTTTAAATTGCTTATATTCTTAAATTCTGTAACTTATGAACTCTAAACTGACATAAATTTAGCACCTTTTATTCCCTGTCGTTTGTGTTCTTACTCTTGTGCCGTCGTAGCCTTTGTTTTGCTTGCACCTTGTTTACATCCTCGCCGTGTTAACGTCTGCCCCTCAGGTGTGAGCAGACTTTATTCAACTCCCCGGGAGAAGCCCTCGCCTTGACTGAGGCCGCCAGGCTGTTTTTGCTTTCCGAGCGGGAGAGTCGCTCACTGCGAGCCCCTGGCTTCGATGAGCACCTCCAGGCCGCCCTCAACTGCTACAGTTTTGCCGTCAAGGTAAGTGTCTGCCATTTGTTTCCCAGACTTTGTCCGGCCTGTAGTGAGCGGCTGGTATTTGTTTCTCGGGAGTCCTGCCCATGTGGAAATGGCCATAACTTTCCTGTGTAGACACGCTCTGCCGTGTTCCAAAATCACATGTTTCATGCTCAGTGTTTTTCAGGCGAGGCTGGTTTTGCTCAGGTGAACTGAATTAGGAAGGGTAAAACCGTACCCAGTAGGCGTGCGTGCGTGCGTGCCCGGTGCTTGCTGCATGTCCTGCCTTTTTAGGTCAAAAATGCACCAATCCTGTGTCTGTCCTTCAGGTGTACATCGAGATGAACCAACCAGTGATGGCTGCCAGTCTTTCTCTGGAGCTGGGTAACGCTCTCAAGGTGACAAACCTAACTGTTCGCCGTCACTCACTGAGGTGTTACTTTTGCGTAATGTCTGCCCCCACACATGGTGGCATGTATTCATCACATCGAGTGGCGTAATGATGCCGCGCGGTTCGGCTGCAGCACCACCCTTTACACGCTGTCTCCGCACCGCCATGCCAGGAGATGAACCGGCCCGGCGAGGCCATCCTCCACTACCAGAGAGCGGCCGAGCTACAGGCCCAGACCCCGGTGGAGGCCCTGCTGTCCATGGGGGAGATCGCCTCCTGCAAAATTCTGACCCGTGAGTGGAGTGTGGCTATGCTGTGTCTGCAAGCGCTTTGTTTTATCCCAACACGCCTGCTCTACTAATCCCCCCGCCCCCCACGTGCTTGTGGCCATCAGGTTTGAAACGCGTGTCTTTGCAGGTGACTACGATGGTGCTCTGGCAGTGTTGACGGAGATGCAGTTCATGTGTCAGGAGAGGGGGCTGCAGGTGCCCGGCACCAACACGCCCGTAGGTGAGGCACCGTCACACTTTTATGATGTCACTTCCTGATGTGCACCAAGACCCTCTTCTGGGGTGTGTGAGCACTCAGTGATTATACTGACATAGTGGCAGCAAGGAGACGGCACATGGCCAGGGAGTGTAATACGCCCCACCTGACTGGCAGTCAGAGAGGCTGTTGAAGGATTTGAGAAGGAGGTAGCGTCCTGTGAGCGACAAGCTAACTGCACTGCCCCAGAGCTCTCTACACTTGGTCTGCAGACTTAAAGGATTTCTATGTCTGTTGTCTATCCACCTGCTGTCCTAAGTGAAGTCTGCCCGTAACCTTTTTATGACGAAGCATGGAAGCTCTGTCCTTTTTATTTATTTGTCTTTTTAAATACAAAATTTCTCAAAGATGTGCTGTAAACAAAGGCAGCAGTACAAGGCATACAGCTATTGAGCAATTGCTCTTTCCATTTTAAAACCATTTAGTGAGTAGTGTGTTGGTGTACACATTTTTGGGATTGGATTTTTTTCATTTCAGGTTATTTTCTCTCAATTTGAATATTTCTTCTGAAAATTCTGATGCTACATTCTGACAAACCAGTTTATTCTGTTTGAGGTGGATACAAGTGGAGACGTATAAAGGGGACAGTAAAAAAAAAAAAATGAATTGAAATGTTTTCAAAGCTTTTATAAATGTTTTATTTAAACATAAAATTGTGAACTTGGGATCCTCTAATTCCAAGAAAGGTGTTTTTTTGTTTTGTTTCCCCTAAATGCTGCCTTATTTGTTTTAGTTAACAAAGTACAAAGCAAATGTCTTTTTAAAAATAAAGATTATTATATTCTGCTGCTAACATTACATGTCAGTGTCATCCAAATGAAATTAGGCCAGGGATGCATATCTTTAAGATTTTTCAAATGCTATTCAGCAAGCCATATCCAGAGATCCTGTCCTGGATTAGTGGTTAGAAGATAGATGGCTGTTGCTTGAACGTTTTATTATCTGAAAATTGGATTGAAAGCTTCTGGCACCAGAGTTGAAGTTTCCAAACTTTCCGGATTTCTCAGTGTCTCGAAGGGCACGTGTGAAATCCAGAAAGATCTGTGCGAGTTGTTTATTTTCCAGCCCAGAAATGCGGGGGCAGGAAGCTGCTTGCAAAGGGGGAGACAACAGCAAGCACAAGGCCGTTGGTCAGAGGTCTCTGTGACAGCGGTCCTATTGAAACGCAATTAAAATTGTATTAAAAACCCATTTCGCCTGGATAATCATCAGGCAAGGATTAAAAAACACACACTGCACCGTAAGAGGTCATGTGAATTGTAGCAGTAATCATGGTGGGGGAGAGCATGGAGGGGTATATTTATAGACCTGCTAATGTGGCTGCATTGTGCTGAAAAGGTGAACCTCGTGTGAAGGAGAATGTCATCAAAATGTCATTGTCTCCTCACTTTCTGTGCGAGTACAAAGGCACTTTAGAAGGGAATCTTTTTTCCCCCCTTGGATGGCAATTTCAGTAACAAACTGCAGAAGGGCCTAGTGTTAAATGGTAAGGCATCTGCACAGTGTGAGTGGAGTTGTTACCGAGGATTACCCTTAACCGCTTTTATAGTGCCTTCCAGCTTCTGTGTGTGCGCTACTGCGTACAGAAGAACGCTGCCCTCGTATTTGGTTACCATTCATTCTCTCGGCGCCTTTGTCTGTCCCTCTCAGGAGCCTTCCTGGATATCGTGGCCAGGTGTGAGGTTACCAGAGTCCTCCTCCTCATGCTGCTTGAGGTACGTGGTTTTGAAGCTCCGGGTTGGTTTTGGTTGTCCCTTCTGGACAAACGACAAAGAGCGTAGTGTGTAACTGATCATTACCCTTTCCCTGTCCTGCCAGCCCCCCCCTCAGAAGCTATTACCAGAGCACGCTCAGACCTTGGAGCGCTACGCCTGGGAGTCCTTCGACTCCCACAGCCAAGGTAGCTGGCCAGGGATCGCCGTCATCCTGCCGCAGTCTAGCCGGGCCTCTGAATACTTGGCTGTGCTTGAGGGGAAGAGACGGGGTTGGCTGATTGCTGGCTACACCTGTAAACACTAGTACAGTGGTGTCAGAGTGGGCGAACGAGTTTTAAGAGCAAGTAGAGTGGATCTTGAAAAGCGTGGCTTCTAATACGCAGTGAGGGACTGACTTGTATTAACACCAGACTGAGGCTCACAAAGTAACCCAGCAGTGTGACTTTTGACTCATTTTACATGTGGCTTCCATGTGGCCTCACTTTGCATTATGTCCTCCAGTGAGCTCTGATGCGTTGGATATTAAACTCCGCCCCCGCCCCCTCTCTGTACCCCCCCCTTCCCTATTCTTCTGTCCTTCAGTGACGTTTCTCCCTGAAAATATGTTCCTGCTCTTGCAGTCCATGGTGGTAAGTGCTGAGATGTAATGGGACAATACGATTGGCTATGTCTGTGCACTTTTAAGGTGGCACGGTTAATATCTCTGGGCGTTAAGTACCTCGTGAGAGAGTCGCATCTCGGCTCTCGTACGGCGCTCTCTGCCGTCGTCAGCACAGAGATGAACAGCTGTGTGCAGTGGGGCATGAATGTATGGTCGTTTCACATGCGGTTCTTTGACAGAGAAGTGGAACGTTCATTCCTTTTTTTGTTTTTGTCAATGCTTGGAACCAGTATTGTTTTTAACAGCAGAGTAAGACGTGAACTTGCAACATTAAGGCCACAGATGTGAGTATAGCAGGCAGGGAACAGCCACCAGTAAGCTGGTGTAGAAAGGAGCGGGTCTGTTCATTCTAGGGGGACTTAGATGGTAATAACGTTTTAGGGTGTGGGATGTGTTCTCAACTGTGCCTGTTGCATAACAGCGGAGTTGTTTGCAGCAATCAAATTAAATAAATCGCCATTTATAAATGTTACCAGAATGGCATGTTACTCATTGCAGTAACTCCCAAGGGGCGGGGGGTAGGTGTTGGGTGCGGCATAAAGCTGCATTCTTTTTTTTTTTTTTTTTAAACAAGCTGTGTGGAGATTTATAGCAAAACACGGCACCCTGGGAATGACGTGACCGGAGGGTGACGCTCACCCACCGAGGCTGATGGCAGAGTACGGTCTCTTCAGACGAATGGGGGAGAAGCCAAGATGGTCGTTAAATTGGCAGCGTCACTGGCCAATCAGATTAGAGGAGCTCATTTCTGATTAGCATTGTGGGGACATCAAGAGACAAGTTTGTGCTTCATCCGTTGGGAGCCAATCACACGCTCCTAATTCGCTGATCAGGTCCACCTCATGCTCCCTCATTCTTTCTCACATGCCTGAAAGCTGGTGGTATTGGGCTGATGTTGCAGATTATCGCAGTCTCGTCGGTGCCTTGCTGTGTTTCTTAGTGAAGGGGACCACGGTGGCTTTTTGCTATGACTTCTTAGAGGCATTATAACATAGGACCATGATACCATGCATTGCAGATGGCCTGTCAGGAAAAAGACACAGAATCTCTGAAATCCCTGCAGACTGAACTGTGGTGAGTGGCTTCCACATGGTCATGTGTGTGTCATATTTTTATTGGTCTGCAATCCTACTACTATGGAATATCAATTGGCTCTGTCCTTTCTCTCTACTCCCATTGCATTGTTAGGCCCCTGCTTTCTGCAGAACAGAATCACCTCCTCCATCTGGTAGTGCAAGAACGCATAACCCCCTCTGGACAAGGGGTTTAAGCCATGACACCCATGTTGGCGGTGGAACCCCCACTTAGCAGTAATATGCTCTGATAGGCCACCTGTAGGCCCTTGTCCACCTGTGGTGTAAAATGAAAGTATCGAGCTGCATCGTACTTCTAGAACAGCCAGGACCCTTCTAATGGGGTTGGAGGTTGATGTGACTCATGTCCTTTGTTTATATGTAAATCAGGAGTTGTATAAAGTCGTTATGTGTATGGTTGTATATTAATAAATGACATGAAATAGTAAATTGTTAGTGTTTCTCTGTGTTGGTCAGCACTGTGACTCAGTGGGTAGCATTGTTACCTCACCTACTCGGGGTTAGGGGTTTGAATCTCACCTCGTGTGTGTGTGTGTGTGTGTGTGTGTGTGTGTGTGTGTGTGTGTGTGCGCGCGCGCGCGCGCGTGCCCTCTAATGGACTGAGCAGTGTACCCTAGCTTTGTGACCTACGCTGCTTGAGATTGGCTCCAGTCCCCCACAGTCCTGACCAGGATAAGTGGAAGACAGCTGGATGGTATTCTGAATATCAAAGACATCCCCTTTGGTTTCTATATTATTGTCTGTTCATTTTCACTTGAAAGTGAAACACTTGTGTAACTCCCATCGTAGCGTTGTGTCCCGCAGACGAAATGAGACTGCAACAGGCAAACAAAAGGTGCCGATGCAGCCTCCGTTCAGGTGCAATGAGGAAGAGCAACACAGCCGTTCATTAAAAGGGAGAGGAGATTATTAATAGCCTCCATAGACTGAGCGCTGAGGGTCTCCTACACTGCGGTTGGTGCCTTTTTCTCCGTGTATTTGTGGGCTGATCCACTGAGTCAGACCGGTAGTTCTGTAAATCTGTGAAAACATTTCCCCCTACCAGGTTATGCTTGATCATCTTCAGCTTTTGTTAAATCTTAGATTTTTTTTCGTTTTCTACCCCCTTCCCCTTTTAATTCGCAGCCCTTATCACCCCTCCATTTTGTGTACATGTTTGTCAGCTCAAAACACACAGCTTTCCCCTCATTTCCCGATGTGTCTCGTGTCATGTGACTGAGGGTCAGTGGCCAGTGCCGCACTCTCCTGCAGCTGGCCGAGGCCTTCGGTCCAGGTCACGATGTGCGACGGCCAAGAATTGGAACAGCCCGCTGCTGGCCTTTTTACTTTTCGGTGGCTTGCCAGTAGCAGGGGAGCCTGCAGATTGGTGGGAGTGTCGCTGCTGGGCTTTCGCAATTCTCTTCAGAAGAAACCGCCTTCCTGGGTCTCCAGGGCTTCAGCGTCACCATGGCCCTGTAACCCTCCCCGCTCACATGGCCCTGTAACCCTCCCCGCTCACATGGGATGATGCAGAGCAACTCAGAGGGGAAAAAATAGGCAAAACAACTTTTATTTTTGTTCAAAAAAACTTGATAAAATAATATTCAGAATTACACTAATAAAAATTCCAGTAAAAATGTAAGAACATTTTATGTACTGTACCAAAATGGGCTTACAGATCTGTTCAGTATTACCTGAATTCTTAATCCAGTCCAGTTATTTGATCTGACTGATGCAAAAAATGTATATTCAATAAATCATATAGCTGTATATACGCTATGCAATGTATGGCTCAAAAAAGTATAGTTGAAATTACATTTCAGCTTTAATACATATCAGACGTACCTGTAACTTACTATGCTACTGTTGACTTAATACACAATAATGTAAAATACACTCACAGCTTACTGGTGTTTTGCCATGCTACCCTCTAAAATGGAGAATTTGGATAACATTTTGCTAGAGCTGCTCCTCACACGAGCCCCAACACTGAATTTAGTTCCTTTTCAATCAGAAGAATTTAACTTGTGTCCCTCGGACCTCCTAAAATACCTGATTAATGAAGAGTTGGCTTTTATTTTAATTGCCTGGGGCATATATGAAGACTTGGTTTTCATACGGAACCCTGTGTCATTTCATGCATTTAAACGGACATCCAAGCAGATTTGGAAAGTGCGGGGGGAATCACACGATTCGTCGTCCATTGAATGAAGAAATGCCACCATATGGAAGTAAGCCTTGAAGAAAGAGGACTGCTGCCATAGATCACACTGGTGCAGTCATTTCTGTTATTTACAATGTATGGTGATTGTTTTATATTCAGGAATGCTTGGTAGCCCTATCATCTCCCAACTCTTTACACAGTCAGCTCATTTGTAACCCTTGAATTTGTAAACGTCTTGTGTCATCATATTCCCAAAATCTCTACAGTTATTGCAAAATGAATAGAAAGAGTGACTTCCACAAGGAAAAAGATGCATTTTAGAATGCATTTGATACATCGCATGTGTAGATCTTAACTTTAAGATCTTTATCTTCTGACTCAACCGGTCAATGAATAATTAGGACTGAAGAACGTGCAACAATAACAATGACAGAAAATGATCTTCCCTCCCTTGATTTGTTTATAAAAGTAAAAAGTAAACCCGGCCGTTTTTTTCCGTTTCATACTTCAGTGGTCGTCTTCAGCAGGAAGAAGTAGCAGATACCAGAGATGAAGGTGAGGACAAATGACATCCAAGCCAGCACATAGGAGGGTCCGTACCAGCCGTCGTCACTCTTGTGGAAGGTGGCCGTGTAGACAGAGGCAGCTATCATTATACAGAGACCTGAAAGAGTGTGAGATAGAGTTAAGCAGTAGGAAGAAGGCATGTAAGAGTGCAGGAGTTCTGAGGAGAAGAACTGAGGTGACTTCAGGAAAGGTGTAAATGCATGAGTGGATTGTAGGAAAGAAGGATATTACTTGAAAGTGAAACAAACAACTGACCAAGATGAAATGGAGCTGGAGAATCAGCATGGGCCTAGTGTATGGGTCAGCCAGGTGGGTCTGGGCAGCTGAAGAGTACTCACATGAGATGAGCTGGAAAATGCAGGACAATGTGAATTTTTGCCCCTTTCTGAGCAGGAAGAGCTGAGCCACGTAGATGAAAAGTCCCAGGATGGAGAACAAGCAGGCTAGCACGGCAGTAGCCTGAACAACCTGGAGTGGCTCTAGATGGGGGGGGCACATGTCAATAAGCCACAAACGTACAACATAGCAACACGGCAGCACCACAAAGTTGCTACAATACAACAGTAAAAAAAAAAACAGTTGCGTGAATTCTACAAAACGGGGAACTAGCATCAAAACTGCTTCCGCAAAATACTCACTGTACCACGCTATCACACTGCTTACACCTCCACATTGAGGTAAGTATCATGACTACAAGCAGTCGCCATACAAACAGGATCTGAACGTTGATATTAGGCTAATTAAGGACAGGGAGGATATGTCTATTAACATATAGGAAAGGCCTTTTGATTCCCCCTACCATTAGGGTAATTGCTGGGGAGGTCACTGTAGGTCCAGCCTCTGCCAACCATATGCCATCTGCCCCACACGTCTGTCACCATGGTGTCCGTATACCACCAGGCCTGTCGGAGACAGCAGCTTTCACACGGTGCACACGGACACCACCCACAGATATTTCTCAATGGTGGAAGAGACACCAGATGTGACTTATAACGCGAGATAAATCCGACTTCTCCACTGTAAGAAACATCTCAAAAATGTGACTGAAATGCTTTTGTAGAGCTTAAAAATGAGCATGAGCTCATGATTAATGGTACATGGAAAAAGTGCATAACTGAAATGAACATATTATGGCTCCCATATGCAGGGGGCAGGGTATGTGTGAGGGCGTGTGTGAAGAAAGGGCCCAGTTGTCTAACACCATCTGGGAAGCGCTAACAGGTGGAGGGAGGAAAGAGAGATGGCTCCGGAGGGAAAGTGCAAGGCTGCCGTGGTAGGGGCTCCACATCGAGCTCACGTTTTTGATAGTGGCGACGAGGAGCAGAATGACAGTGGTGACGTGAAGAATGAAGACCCCGGCCACATGAACCCACATGGTAGCTGAAAGAGAGACGAGGAGCACATACAGTAGACATGCGTTTACTCAGAGACAACTGTACAACTTATTACTGTGAGCTCTCGAAATATAGCTTAAATGCATATAGATGATCAAAGATATAGTCAAGACACTGTATGTCTGCAATATTAAATATCCTGTACTTGACTGCGTGCCTACTGAATCAGTCATTTGTGAATTCGAAGCACAGCGGAATTATATTCAAAATAATTTGTTTACTGCTTGCTTTTACACGAAGTACCAGCCTTGTGGTTTCCATACAGCCCTAGCAGAACTGGCCTGTAGAAATGAAAACTGGCACGTAAACAAAAACACAAAGCTACAATTACACTGTAACATCCCGACGACGACGGTCCGAAAAAGCAGATCACGTGACGTCAGCACAATCACACTACAGTAGTTGAGTAAGGTACAAGTAATGAGCAACAGTAAAGCCAAAACATTTAAGAAAGCAAAAACTGCTATCATAATCCCATGTTCGAGAATAAAACACGGGTCTCCATTCATTAGCCGTTTTCCACTACATCTGGGAGTGGCCCATGAAGTCAACAAAGTCTTAAAATCCTCATATTCGGCCACAGCTGAAAAATGTGTACAAAATCTTTAAAAATAATAATTTATTAGCGACTAATAGCGAGATGGTTTGCCAGATATTTAACCGAAAGCCTACGAGAGCACAAGTCATTTCACATGGGTGAAGTAGAGTAAAGCGGTGTTCCTTACCTGCTTCCAGAAAGTATTTCAGAAATGAAACCAAATGTCGCTTAGGGTGCAGCCAGTTCTCAGTACAAGTGTTTAGCTTAATTTCACTGCAATTTAATACGCTTTCAATTTATGAACTTGAGCAAATTCAGGTTTAAAAGTTCAGATGTCGGGGTAGAGATGAAAATGCTGGAGTGTGTATGTGTGTGTGTGTGTGTGTGTGAAATGTTATGCTGTGTTCAGTCTGAATGTAGCCTGTATGGATTTGAGGGTAGGTGTACGCAGCCGATACATTGACGCCCTCTCGGTCGTTCTGAATTTCAGATAGGATATCTGGACCTCGTATGCTACACACATTCCCATAAACACAGAGAAGCCAGCCCGCCTACTGTACTTCCCACCCTCCTCATCCAGCCCTCTCCAGGGTCTCACTTTCTCAGATATACAGTATATGCCTTCCCTTTCAACTCCCTGTTTCTTTCTCTGATCAATGCATTGCACTGACAAAACTTCTACCCGAGAACATAGCAGTGATTTCGTGATGCAGTCAACTGAAATGTTTTGAAAATTCTGTGCTTTTTTGTTTACTTTGACCGCACGATTTATGGTTTATGTGCTGGATACGGACTCCTGAACGACGGGGATTTGGGGCTTCACGTCATACTCTTAAAGGGATCATTTAAGTCTGCCCAGCCTCACAGCAGCCTGGACGCCCAGGGTTCATGCACTTCTCTGGGGTTTACCCAACCCCACAGCAAGGGGACGCCTCCCCACACAGGCACACAGCAGACCTTCTCAGAATGACACAGTCCCAGGCTGTCAACCAAGACACACACACACACACACACACACACACACACACACACACACACACACACACACACACACACACACACACGCTCTATGCCGACCAAGTATGCTCTGAAAACCTCTAACTTCTGTGAAGAGTCCAAACAA